>JAEMWC010000036.1:1690000-1717500 GCA_016490735.1 Pachyseris speciosa
AAATTTCTGGTACCAGCACATGATGAAATTCTTGGAAAGAAATGGATATCTTCTTCATTAATGAATACCAATATATAAAAAAGTAAAGAATGATTGATTTAGTTTTTAGTTAGATAATGTCCATATGCAAAACTTTTGATTCCATCTTTTGATAAATATCTTTTGTCATCGAAACAGCTGAGTGATACTTTATTGATTTCATAACTTCCCAATTGATGATTTTGACTTCTGATTGTTTTCATTTTATGATACATCTGTTTATTATTGAATAGAGTGTCTTTATAATTTTCAAGTTTGATTTTATTTTTGATTATGTTCTTTTTGATTCCTTTTGCTGTTTTTCCTCCTTTTTGGTTATCTTTAATATAGCTGTACATCTTTGATTTCAATCCAATGAATTCACAAATTGGAACTCCTGCAGCCTCATCTTTGAATTTACCAATGACTTTTTTATTCGTTTTATCGAAATACGGTGAGCTTTCAGGGTAGTCACTATTGTCAAATTTATCTTTATCATTCCAGAAATCCCTATAGACATCTTCAGCTTCAATTTCATATGTCAAACTGTCTGTATCAGTGAAGAGCAGCTTGGCCTTATTACCATACTTTTGTTTAATGTAATTATAATGGAAATCATACATTAGTGTCTTACTAAGATCAAGAATACACATTCCTACATATGACGGCCTGTTCAAAGTTAGTGTTTCTTTGATCTTGTGCACTGCAACCAGATTTTCATTGAATATCTTACTGCTAACATAAGTTGGTTTACTGGCTAATTTCAATAGCTTCTTCTCATCTGTCACCAATCTGACATCTACTCTCTTTCTGAGATTCTCCATGGTTTTGCCAAATACACTGTTATTCATTAACTTGAAAAAGTCTTTCTCAAAGGCATTTTTGGCATTAGTTCTCTTTTGTGTGTTTAAATCAATGTACTGCCTCAGCCAAGGGGATTGTTTGAACTCTAATACTCTATGGATTTTTGTTATTTTCAAACCCAAGTCTGTGTATAATTGGAGGTTCCTGTAACGCAGTACATACTTCTCTTTGCTGCTTAATGTTGGTATCAGTTTATGTACCAAACCAGTTGATATATTATATTTCTTTGCTATATCTTTGCAATAGTCTGAAAGCATGTCTTCAGTTACTTTCACCTTCTCTGGCCCAAGTGGGTAATCATTATGTAGATCATGCAACTCTTGGGGGTATTCCAGATCAACTTCCAGAATCAAACCCTTGTTGCTGTCTTCTTTGTACTTAGCTAGGTTGAGATTATTTATTTTATTCTCAGTCATCCATCTGAATCCACCTATTGGGAGGTATTGACTCATAGCCCAACCGTAAAGATTGTTAGCATCAAGATACATGATATACTTAGAGGGCGCCTTCTCATTATACTCTTTCATGTATTTATTATTTGCTTTACCGTAACGGTTGGCAATATAACTGATACCACCTCGCAGACCCTTTTCAATGAACTGGAACATATCAATATCAGTCATCAATTCCAGTTTGATATCAGTCATCTTTAACATTGCATCCCATGATAAGCCAGGAGATGTGAAATAGTGACACGGGTCCAGTTTGTAGTACTCAAGGCATGTTTTTCTGAAGTTTTCAAATACATCAGCCAACAGGAGTACATCTGTTTTAAGGTACAGATCATGATACTCACCCATGTTTTTCAAAGAGAATGTATTCCAAACAGTCTGAGCATGCGCATAGTCGTCATCTGATATATGCTCATCACTCAATATACTGTAGAATTCTTCCTTTGTTGGAAGCTTTTCATTGAATTTATCAAAGCTGTCCATATAGTCGTAAGGATAAACACCTTTCTGTGCCACCAGATTAAGATCATTTCCCTTGAACTCTTGTGAGGTGTATTTTAAGGCTTCTTTTGGTAGATTGCCTACAAGTTTTTCCAAACTAGAGCTCATGAACTGGAAACTATCAAGAAATGTTAGGTGATTGCCAAGCATGAAAGCCATATACTTCTCCATATTATTGGGTATAGCATTGATTGTCATCTGGCACTTCTCACCTTTCTTATTTGTATAGGTGTGTTTCTTGACAATGGCTCCAATCTCTTGCATAATAAAATGACTATCATAACCTCTTAGATTGTGAAATATAACAGGTATCTTTATTTCTTCTGGGTTAACTCTAAGTTTCAGGTTACATTCTTGATGAGCTGATCCTCTATACTGGCCAGTAATATGACAGTGATCTCGTACTCGAATATCTTTGTCAGTGTATTTTTTATCACAAATGTGACATTCTTTGGCTTTTTGGAATTCCTTCTTATCATCTTTTGTCATTTTCAATGGTTTGTTGAATTCTTTTTTCATAACCTTCTTGCAATATTTAACTTCCTCAATCACAGCTTCCATGAATTGTACACAGCTTTTTCACCCCTGTATATTTGTATTGGTTTGCTATATTTATCATCATAACAACAAACAACTTTGTAACCATATCCACAATCAGTATGCTTCTGATAGGCTTCGGTGAATGATTTATCATTGTTGGGTTGACAACCATGTATTTTCTCAGTAATAGCCTCAAAATCAGCATAGATCACAAATGGCACCTGCTGTTGTTTATGAAAGTTGTTGAATTTTAGTATTTTGTTATCTTTGTCTGGCATTTTTATTGCCTGTGTGCCATTGATAATTATACAATTGTCCTTGTGATCATTTAGAACCCTTTCAGAGCTGAAACACTGTAAACAATGCATGCAAAAGTGTTTTCTTTCTTTGTGCTTTGTTTGATTGTACATAAACTTGTTGAAATCATTGATCAGCACATAATGCTTGTTTTTATTTTCAGTTATTAGAAGCAGATTCAAGCAGTCTGCATATTTCTCTTTTGAGACAAAAATTGGATATGGTTGATAATTCTCATAACCAAAAACATTAATGTTGATCTCATTTTGTTTTTCGATCTTATTGTACTGCTTTGTTGTCACTGGGAACTCAATTCCTGAATAATCCAATTTGTCGATATACTGTTTATCAACTTTTTTAATTCTCTGTGGGTTTTTGTCTTGTGGATTCAAATGCCTGATGTGACACCATCTGAAGCATTCATTATCTTCATTTTTAATATTGATCAACCCCTTCACACTGTTTCTAAGTTCTGCTGGTAGTTTTATGTATGAGGAGCCCTTCATTGGCGCATATTTCACAACATTGAGGTAATGGCTGTCAACAGATTCAATTGTCCAACCAGAACCTTCAGATACCCAAACTGCAATCTTATTCATTATTTGGTCTTTTGACAACTGTAGTGATTGAGTTACTTCCAGATTATTCACAATTGTTTGAGCTACACTGTTGAAATATGCGGTTTTGTATTCTATTGCTCCGTCAGTCATTTTTGCGAATGTTACCTTTAGCGTTTCAACAAATTTCAGTCCTTTCATTTCATTCAACGATTTTATAATATTATATGCAACAGCCTTTCTTGTGTTTTGCAGTTGCGCAAGCGGGTCTTTGTTATTTTTTATACTGATTTCAAAAGACTCAGTGAAACCTTTTAAAGCTTTCTCTGTTTGTACAATCTTAGTCCTTGGTGTAGGCGTTGGTTTCTGAATCACCTGTTTGGTTCTCGGTGCTGGGATCGGTCTCTTTTTCAATTGTTCTATTTCTTCCAACCATTCTTTTGGTGGTGCTGGTAATCTTTTTCTTTCGAAGTAATCAACCAATTCTCTGACTGTTGGTCTTTGTGTTGTTCTCTTCAGTTTTTTATTTCTAGGTGGGGGGTTGGTGTGTAATCATCAACTATAACAACCTTTGGCTTCTTCTGTTGTTGATTCTTAAGCAGTAAATTAATGAGCTGGGCTTTGCTCAGTTTTTTCAAACTTTTCTTATCCATCTTATATTATAATTAGATAATAATTTATATGTTTTTAAATGATTGCGCATAAAAATTGTTTTAAAGAATTATTATGTAAACTATATTATAATGAGTAAGATTGAAATAAATGGATGTATTTACTATATTCACCCTATTTATAATTTGTATGCTTCTAATGAAGATGGTTACATTATAAATATAATTAGACAAGTGCCAATGAAGGGAAATGAAAGTGGTGGTGGATATATGAAATGTGGTGTTAGGAAACATGGTCAAAACGGTCAAAAAAAATATCGTGTACATAGGTTTGTATGGGAGTGTCATAACGGAATCATTCCAAAGGATAAAGTAGTTGATCATATTAATGAGGTAAAAGATGATAATAGATTATGTAATCTCCAACTATTAACAAATCAACAGAATTGCAAGAAATCTGCACCTAATCGGGATTATTTGAATACCCGAAAAAATGCTAAATGTGTGAAAGCAACTAATATTTCCACAAAGGAAGTTTTGTATTTCAGTAGTATGTATTGTTGTTCAAAACATCTCAATGTGTGTATTAGCAGTGTGAAAAGAGTTTGTGATAATGATTTGTTTCGTAAATCAGGTTTATCTAAAAAGGATGGATGTAAATACAAATTTGAGTATGTCGAAAAAGAAGATATGCCTGATGATTATATGAAATCAGCTAATAAAAGACCGCAGAGAGTCCCCGATGAAGACAAAAACAGTCATCATGCGTTGTCAATGAAAAAATGGACAAACAAAGAGTATAAATGTCCAAGATGTGATAAAGTGATGAAAAACAATAATAGACAATATCACAATAAAAAGTGTAATTAATTGTTCTTCACCCTTCTTGACAAGTATTTTATACTCTCCTCCATATGCTTGGTTATTTCGTGGATTAAGTCTTCGAAACAATCACTCATAATGTATTTACATTTGTTTTTCTCATACATTTGCTTCATATTAACTTGTTTGTCCGATACTCGATACACACCAGTAGGGCTTTTAAATTCAAGACAAAGAGCATTGTATTTTCTAGTGGGATTCAACAACATCAAATCACACTGACCAGCCATATATCCTTTGTTATAACTTCTGATTCGCATGTTTGAGCTTATTTGATTTTCACCTAATCCCGCCACCATTAAAGCATCTTCATATTTTTTCTGATGAATGATACAATCTTGCAGTGTAGATCATTTTCACTTTCAATCATCAGCATGTTATTATTTCTGTCATTGAACTGATTGTAATACCCCTGTTTTCTGATTGATGGTAATACTTTCGATGTAACCCAATGTTTGAATTTTACTGCTTCCTGTTTTTTAGAGGACAGTATTAGTGAATAAAGTCCAGATTCATTTATGAAGAAACATTTGAAAGTTTTTTCGGGGGTCTCAGCACGAGGGACCATTTTTGTCCCCCGTGAATCAGTGGCCTCAGCACGAGGGACCATTTTTGTCCCCCGTGAATTTATGCTGATTTTGTGGTCTCTTAAGATTTTATCATCCGATACAACATAATCTCTGATTGCTCTTTGTGGATTTTTATAGTCAAGAATTTTAGCAATGTCTCTACCTCTGAACCAAATCTCATTGTTGTCATCAAGATAACAATCTATTGATACATCCAATTCTTTATTATTGTAGGAATATTTTTGCATTTGTATATTATAGTAATTTATTTTTTATTTTTAATTAATTTTCGACCTGTGTTTTAAATAGCCAGGAACAATAATATTCTTGGCTACCATGAGCAAATAACAGCTTTTTACTGTAGGGTCTACATATATATGTTAGATAATTTTCTTTAAATCCTTGAACGGTATCCAACTGTTGAAGTCATCACTGTAACCCTTCCACTTCACCAAAGCTTGTTTCTTCTTGTAATCTCTGCGAATGACTTTATCAATACGGAATACATCCTGTCTGGCTTTCAATAATTCAGCTTCATAAAAACTCCCTTCAATATCTTCTCCTCTAAGATCTTTTAGTTTGTATGTTATTGGGTTTGTATATTGGATTTTATCAACTGTAAACACTTCTTCAGTCCAATTTGGTGTATAGCCCTTGTCGAACACATTCCGTTTATACTTAGATATTCGGACCTTGTCACCTATTTTGAATTTCGGTTTCTGTTTTAATGTTTTCATATCACCATACAAATTGAAGTAAACAGTTCCTTCATTCCTCTTATCAGATGCTTCAACGGGTGTCATCTTTGTGCTTGAATGTTTTGTGTTGTTGTACTGTTTCACTAATTTTGGTAACATGTCTAAATACTGTGTATTACCTTGAACAGTGAACTGCTTCCACATTTTGGACTTCATTGTCCTATTCCATCTTTCAACTACTGATGACTTCTCTTCATTCTCAGTTGAGTACATCTGTACACTATGTTTCTCTAGCAAGTCCTTCAAGTGTTTGTTGTAAAACTCTTTTCCCTTGTCGACCCATAAATACTGTGGTTTTCTGCCTTCCTTGAATATTGATTTGAATGCTTCAGTGACAGATTCACCTTTCTTATCCTTCAATGGGACAATCCAACCATATTTGCTGAAGACATCAATGACCATAAGAAGATATCGATAACCTTTATTCCATTTACTGAACTGTTGCATTTCAACTAGATCACTTGCCCATATTTCATCAATTTTATTTACAATCACACGCCGCCGAGTGAAATTTCGTTTTATGGGTGCATGTAATTCATCAGCTAGTTTTTCTTGCCAGTTTTCTTCACTCGACGGCTTTTTCCGTTTTTTGAAATGCCGAGACCAAGTTTCTGTTTTTTGTCAATTAAGAATCTGGCTGTTTGACCCCATTTTGGCATCTCACCATATGGTATTTGATCAAGTGACTCGACCATTGTTCTATCACAATCACCTTTATTTTTTCCCATATCATAACAAATATCATGGTAAGCTGCAATCTCATCTACTTTATTGTAAGGTAGGACATTCCATTTTGTAACCTCACCTGTATTTTTATCATACTCTAACTGTTTATCGAGGGGATTATAAGGTCCCATGTATTTATACTTTCCGGGTGTCCATCCACTTTTTGGTTTAGGAAGCTTGCCAATAACCTTATGAATGTCAATACCTTTGCCATAATCCAATCCCTTGATATCTGTTTTATAACGAATGTTTGGTCTCACTTTTGTTGACAGTTGATTTAAAGCTTCAGTCCCAACCTTTGTAATTATAGGCTTTGTGAGGGAAAGTCCTTTATCAATCAATTGCTTTTGCAGCTTTGGATTTCTCATTGCTTCAGAAGCATAATATCTTCCCATTTCTACACCTTTCTTTGCTAAATAAGGGACTCCATGTTCTAAGAATCCTGTTAGTGCCATATCTGCTGCCGAATCTAGTATGCCCGCCCCTTCAGACGGGCTAATCAGTTTCCCCGATTTCTGACAAATTTAGTCTTTGTGATTCCACATTCAGCACAAGTACATTTCATCACAGTTCGACCATTTTTTGTCTTTTGATATCTTTCACTTCCTGGTACACATTCAGTGACTTTCTTCTGTTTCACACAATATGATTTTACCATTATACATATTGGTTAGATATTTTCTTTAAAAACTTGTTTCACTTCACATATTATTATAACATCTTCGCCGAATTGGTTCTTGAGTACTATCATTATCTTGTCATTACGAACTACAACAGGTGTTCCAACAACTTGCACAATAATTGTTTCCATATAATTCAGTTAGATATTCTTGAAATAATTTATGATAAACCTGTGATTGACTCTTGTGTCTGTTGGATCAAATTCAGCATTATGTATTGTATTAAGAATGGATCTCCCATTTTGTCTCTCGAGAAGATAGTACAAACACCAATATCCACACAAGACTGAATCTCTTTCTTGTATCTCATCTCCAGAGTATTCAAGTTGTTTTCCACTTGTAGCCATGTATTTCTGTACTTCTGTTGGCATCATTAAACCAAATGAGTCAAAGTATTCACAGTATTTATCCCCATTTCGATAACAAACCCAGTGAGTGCCAGGTCCAATCTTACTGTCAAGATTGACTATTCCACATTCATTGTTTTTTATTTGTCTCCTCGTCGGCAGATTGTCTCTTGAAAATACTCCTCTGAAATGTTTTATTCTAAGTTGTTTAACCCAATTGATTAAATCGAAGTTGGATAAGGGTTTGTTTACAAAATGGTTCCCAGAATTGGGATTGAATTGAATGGACTGTCTTTGCCTAACAGAAGCCCTTTTCCCTTTTTTTGTCTTTTTTTTTTCATTCCATAACCGATTGGAACGTGAACATCTAATGACCGTCTTGGACGGCTGCTTTCAACATGCAAACCTTTTCCAGTTAATTTTCTGATTGCTTCTATAGCCAAAGGAATTCCAATACTGGCGAGTATTGTTCCAATACCCTTTCCAGTCTGCGCTTTTGTTGGTTTGATAACAACGTCTCCACCATACTGCATTTTTTGAATAATATCTGCCATCTGTCTCGTATTCAATAAATTTCCTACATTCAATAATTGGGATAAATTGGCATTAGGAATAAGAAATCCTCCACTTTGTTTCTTCCCAAATAGTTTATCAACACCGAGACTTGCTAATGAAGACAGAGCACCAGTAGCCAATGCTGGAGCCGCTTTAGCTACTGCTTTACCTGCATAAGGTAATAGTCTTGTTCCAAGTGAAAAAAGACTGGACCAAAGAGAACCTCCTTCTACAACAGCTTTTCTGATTTGATTTTTTGATATTTTGATGTCTGAACCTTTTCCTGATCTTCTTGATTTCATCAGTTTGTTGATTTGTGTCTTAGTCAACATTAGTTGATCATTTCCAGACAATTCACTATGTGTCAACCTGATTGTTACAGGCGAATTTGTTGCATAAGCTTTTGCTAGCTTTTGTTTCTGACCCTGTGAAAGTTTCACTCCATGAGGATGATAAGTAGTCATATAATATATGTTTATACTAAATTGTATTTAATACAAACAATCATTTAATTTAATTATTCAATTTATTTAATTTATTCAATTTATTTAATTATTTATTTAATTTATTATTTAATTTACATTGATCTCAGAATTAATTTTCCATCAGTCTTTCTCATCTCAATATCCTGCTCATAGAGGACCAATGCATACACACTGTAATCAGCATTTGTTGCAGCACTCAAAGTGTATTTGAAAGTCAGTTTTGTCATTCCATCTTTGATATCCTGTTTCTGTTTTGTCAGATCAAAATAAATGAAAGGGAATATTGTACCGAAATTGCCCCTGTTAAGAAGGGTACTTTCACTGAAATCATTTACAGCTTGAACATATTTCAAAACATCTCTAAATACTCTTGTTGGTTCTGTTGATGGTTTATAATGAACCTCTGGATAATCATTACCATTGCCAACCTCAAGATAACAATCAGTCAAAGTTTGGTTATTTGCAACTGAAAAGGTGTTATAGAGAAATTTATTGGCTGTCTGAGACGAATCATTGGCATCATTGATGATGAATACAAAGACATGCCTGGGTTTGTTTATTCCTGTGGAAATACGGAAATTGGCTGTCTGCTGTCTTGTTGAATTGCCTCTCTCAACCATTTCTCTCATGTAAGTCCACTTTCTGTTGTCAAGATACTTGCTCATGTATAAAGACTTTCCCGCAGAATTGAAAACAATGCGAGGAACTATTAGCTGGAATTTAGTTAGTATCACACGACATTCATCAGCAGCTTGCCAAATCATATTGTCATCACTCTCAAGTGTCAGGTTCACCTCTACTTTTGAGTTAGGCATGAGTTCATCCCAAAAGCTCTTGAAAAAACCGTATCTGTTCAATGCTATCTCTGCATTTACTTCACCACCACCATTAAGTAAAGCTTTACGATCTGAGAATCCTTTGTTATAAGCAGCTTGTGCCACTCTGTTTTCAGCACCTCTGCTGGTGTCAAGATAGAAGAACTCATTAGTTCCCTGACTTACAGCATAACCCTGTGAATACTCAAGCAAAGACTTTATATTTGTGGCTTGGTTAGCGTCTCGGCATTCATAAACATCAAGACCATTCATTTTTACATTAATGGTGTTAATAAGAGCGTGAACTGAATTAACAATACCATTTCGATCTGCATTAGCAATATCAGCTCCATCTGCAAGCTTATTTTCTTTGAAAATAACATTAAAACGGGCATTATACCAGTCAAATGGTGTAGTCTCTCCACTGTTATCAACAACGAAACGGTAACCTGTTTTCCTCTGATGAGCATTATTTGCTACTACAGTAATAAGTGCTGTCTCTAGTTCGAACACTACATCTTCATATCTTTCGATGTATTTTGAGTCACGATAGTTTGACATATATTATTGTGTTAGATAAAAGTTATTTTATTTTACGAGGTCTTCCTCTCTTTCTTTTGATTAAACCACCAGTCTGGCTCACACTCTCAGTTCCACTCTTGTTTCCACTTTTTCTCTTTTTCAAAAGTTCTATGATTTTGCCACCAGCTTTTTTGCCAGCATGTTCACCAATTGTTGTGGCTGCTTTTTTTCCAGCTGTTTTGATAATGTCAATCACAATACCTTCACCATGTTGTTCATATTTCTTAAACTCAAACCGTTTCATATACTATTAGGTTTTATAATTCCACACCTCTCAAGAATAACTCAATATACCAATCTATCCCATTTAAATCGACTGGAGCTCTAGAAGAGTCTGTGACATAAAAGCGTATTGAGCTGATTGTATGTGTTGAGACAGGATTCCATGAAAGAAAACGAGGTTTGTAAGTGAAAGGTAAACTTCTAACGAGATCTGTGACTGGAATAACAGCGATTGTATTTGTGCTATTTCCATCAACAATGCTATCTATCACCATATCACAATTGATATAAATTTCATCTACTCCTCTTGTAATATTAGGTAGATTTGTTCCATATTCTGTGGCTGAAACTAATTTTGAATCGAAACCGATAAGTTTTCTGAAATCAAGATTTCTCAGATCCACACGATAATTTTCATTGAGTTCAATCAAAATGCGATATGTTGACAAAACGAAATACATGTTAATACCATACTTGAATTTTGATTTGTCTGTTTCAGATGGATTCAGTACATGGCTATTTTTACTCATATACTCATGAATGTAACTATTGATATCGTCGTATGAATACATCCCGTCAACGAATGTTATTGTTTCCCAGTTTACACCTTTGTCATAGCTGTATTTCATTTGATTATTACCAAAAATATCTCTGATATTGTACCAACTGTATGTCATATTGATAACATTCACAGCCATTTCATATTTCAAATCATTCGTTAATTTAAGAGGTGTATTGAATCTTTTTTCAAAATCATGACTCTTACTAACACCAATTTTGTCTCTGTTTTTACTGTTGAATCGTAATGAAATTTCTGTCATATACTTTTACATTAGATATTTCATCATTATTTTATTCAACTCACCGGTTTTCAGGATTCCCAGTCTGTTCAATGTATGCAATATTTTTGTGAATTCATTTTGAACATTTTTGCTGTTGTTGCCGGCTGAAATAGATCCACCAAGCAACTGCAGTCTTGAAAGCATGTCACCCAAAAATGCATCCCTTGAACCCATTGCACCTCTTCTTCTTCCCATGCCTGAACCAACAGTTTGTGCACCTTCCTTAACAGTTTCCATTCTTTTTCGGTACTTTTGCATTAATTTAATCCTTTGAGTTAATTCATATATCTTATCTTTGTTTTTATCCCTATTTGTTTTGGTTGTTGATAGATGAGCTTTATCACGTCAAGTTTTTTGGTTATTTCACCAATATTTTTGTTATACTTATCGATGTCGATTGTACCATCCATTATCCTGTCTAAAATTGTTGTTGGAGGAGACAATTCATATTCCTGTAATACCTTGACCTCATCAAGTGAGAAACCTTTGTCAAGATTTGACTTATACTTTGGTTCTGTTTCAGTCATCATTTTAGGTTTGTAATCAATTGGTAATGTTGTTTTCAAAGGTACTGATTCAGGTAACGTGTTTAATAGCATAAGATCTTCAAAACCAGATGGCAAGGCTTTTTGATTCTTTTTCAACTGTTCAATGACTTCATCCTGTTTTTTGTCAACACTTTCTTTCACACTCTTCTGGACATCAATAGAGGGTTTCAGCAATTCTGATGTTGTATCATATGCATCCTGTTTTCTGTATTCATAAGTCTTGATAACATCACGAACTTCTCTAGTTTTATTTCCAGCTTCAATTCCACTTTTTAGAAGCCTTTTCATTCGTTCTATATCCATATACAATTGTGTTAGACTAATCTAAACTATTTACATATGGAAATCCCTAATTATGATATTCAGGGTTCAAAGAATTCATTCAGACAGTTGTATCCGTATATGCCAAAAGATACATTTAGAATGTTATTGGCTGGTAATTCTGGATCTGGAAAGACAACATTGTTCATGCATTTGATTATGGAACCATTGGTCTATTATGATCAGATACATCTTTATGCAAAAAATTTGGATCAAGACAAGTACAAATATCTTCGGAAAGTAATGGATGAAATAAGCAGTCATATTGGATATCCTGCCTTGGTTTGCAGTCAAGAAGAGATATTGCCAGTTGAACAAATAAAAGACAGATTTGCAGCGATTGGTTGTTTTTGATGATTTTGTCACTGATAAAAAACAAGATCAAATCATAAGCTATTTCATTCAAGGGAGACACAAAAACTGTTCTGTTATATATCTCACACAATCATTCTATGGCTGTCCAAAATCAATCAGACTCAATTGCAGTCACTTCTGCATTTATGATTTTCCATCCACAAGAGAAAGGAACTTGATTGCACAAGAACTTGGAATCGACAAGAAGAAATACATTGAAGCAACCAAGAAACCATATTCCTTCTGTTATGTTGACAAGCCGATGAAGACAATCAAGAGAAATTTTTATGGTGCAGTTTAATCTAATCTAATATTATATGGCAATCAACAATTTTCAAAATCCAGAAAAACAGGAGAATCCCAGAACAGAAAGAATCGAAAAATTGATCAAACCTTTTGATGTTGAAACACCATCTGAAATCGCTGAAAAAATCAAAATGGAAGTACACAGGAGGACACAAGAAGTATTGAAAAACAATAAGAGACTACCTGTCATCTATGAAACCATACCACCTGAATTCTCGGAAGATGAAAGCAGTGATGAAGAAAATTAATCTAACAAGATGATATAATGGGTGCTTTTAATGCTCCAATAAATCAAGATAAAACAAAAACTGGAACTGGTGAAAGAGGCCCAGCTGGTCCAATTGGTCCCAAAGGTGATAAAGGTTCAAAAGGTAATACAGGTGCAATTGGTCCACAAGGAGCTACTGGAGCTGTTGGTCCCAAAGGTGATGGATTTAGATTAACACAAGATGGCAATTATGATATTGAAAATAAACGTTTGACAAATGTTGGTGATCCAGTAAATCATTATGATTCTACTAACTTGGGATATGTTAATGATGCTGTTTTATCAATTGAAGGAACACGTGTTAATCCATTTAAATTTCTTCTTGAAGATGTATCAAAAACAACTATTCTTAGAAATGCGAATAATCTACAATCAGAAGTCTATAATGAAAGCCCTTACTCAATAAATAAAAAAGCCTTGTCTTTTGTTATTCCTACTGCTGGTCTTACAACTGTTCTTCGTTTTGATCTGACACAATTGGAAGTTTCAAAGTACACTTTAGTTGTTGAGTTTTATACTGATGGTAACCCAAATAATGCAACAGTAGATGACGACAATCTGTCATCTAATTTAATTGAAAGAAAGGATTCAATAAAAAGAGCATTTCCAAAGACTCATCTTGTTGATGGTTATCTTAAGAGAATATTCTTCCTTGAAAAAACAAGTCATGGTTCCACATCAATGGAATTATTGTTGATCTCACCATATTTATCAAATAATGCCAAACATCATGTCATAGTTTATGGTGTTTATGGATTTTCTAATATCATTTTATCACATATTCACGACCCAGCTTTTGAAATAGAAGAAGGAAGAATTGTATTTAATAATGAGGTTAAAATGAGTTTTCATAGAATAGTCAATGTTGGACGCCCTATACTTCCACAAGACTGCGCAACTAGAAAATACGTTGATGATGGTGTAATAGGTAAAGCGGATAAAACATATCTCAATAATAACTTTGTGAAAAAAGATGGAAGTGTTGCAATGACTGGTGATCTTGACATGGGCAACAATAAAATAACAAATATACCATTCCCTAGCTTATCATCTCCAGTTAGTAGTTATGATGCGGTGAATTTTGGTTTTGTTGTACAAAATATACAAGGTATCAGAGCAAACACATTATTATTGAATGGAACAAATGCAATGACTGGTGATCTAAACATGGGTGACAACAAAATTACAAATGTAGCAGCGCCAACAGCAAACAATGATACAGCCACAAAGGGGTATGTTGATACTGAAATTGCTGGAATTACTGGCATTGATGTTTCTCCATTTCTTAAAAAAGATGGAAGTGTTGCAATGACTGGTGATCTGGACATGGATGACAATAAAATAACAAATGTTGGGGCTCCAACTGCCTACAAAGATGCTGCCAACAAAAAGTATGTTGATGACCTTGTTTTTTCAGCATCTGGAGCACAAAAAAATCCATTCGCTTTTCTGTTGAAAGATATTTCCAAGTCAACAGGGATACAAAATGTTAATAGCCTCCAAATTGAAGATTTTAACAGATCACCATATCATATTAACAAGTCATCATTGTCTTTTTTGATTCCAACAAGTGGCAACTTCACATCCAAGATTCGTTTTAATGTTTCATCATTGAGTAATGGACGGTACACATTTGTTACTGAGTTTTACTCACCATCAGACCCAAGAAGTGCAACAATCAGTTTAACCCTTCCAACAATTAACATGCGTGACGCTGTGAGTCATTTCAAAAATCTTTTACTAGAACTCCACACGTTGATGGTTATATTAAAATTCTTTTCCAGATAGAAAAAAGAAGTGGTGGTCAAGCGACAATACAGGTGGAACTTTCCAGCACAGCTCCTGCGTCTAACACCAAAACACATATCATCGTTTATGGGGCCTATGGCTATCATACCAATTTGTCTTACTTTCTCCATGACCCAGCTTATGAAATTGAAAACGGCCATGTTGCGTTTGGTAGTAATATTGACATGAAATTGAACAAAATCATCAACCTGCAGGATACCCCCTCAAACCCACAAGATGCTGTGAACAAAAAGTATGTTGATGCTGAAATTGCTGGTATTGATGTTTCTCAATTTCTTAAAAAAGATGGAAGTGTTATAATGACCGGCAATCAGGATTTTGGGGGGTTTATTATTACAGGTCATGGGATAGGAAACCAACCAGCAGATCTTGTGAATAAATCATATATTGACACTTATCTCGCATCAAAAAGCAGTATCGGTCAAACTCTACTTCGAGATGGAACACAAGAAATGACTGCTAATTTAAATCTTGCTGGTAACAAAGTGATCAACTGTGCAACACCAACTGCTAACACAGATGCTGCCAACAAAAGATATGTTGACCAGGCCCCTTTTCTTAAACTTATCGGAGGTCAAATGGCTGGTGATATTGACATGGGTGATAACACACTCGCAAACTTAAAAGAAGGAACAAATAAAACCGATGCCGTAAATTTAGATCAATTAGAAAAAAGTCATATTTCATCTGCTTCTCATCCAAAGAATGCTTTCAAATATTTGATGAATGATATCGATGAAATTAGCACTGAATATGGCTTGACAGTTAATGGATATGTCAATTTACCTCGGTCACCACATTTGATTTCAAAAAAGGTCATTGATGTAGACTTGAATAAAGAAGCTAATCATATTTACAGAGCTAGAATTGGATTCAATATGTACACAATAAAAGATGGAAAATACACATTTATTCTTGAATGGCTATTTCCTGATTATGAAGGAATGAATCTTAGTAGTGTAACATTCAGTGCAACTGGTGGAATTACAATTCATAAAACTGTAGGGAGAAAATTTGATAACAGAAATGAAGATCATTCGAGATATTTATTATGGATTGAAAAACCATCAGCAAGTTCACCACCTGAATATTTATATTGTACGATTCATATCAATGCTAACCCAACTTATCCAAATAAGTACAAAGTTCATTGTGTTGCATATGGTATTGATTTTGAAGCTGTAGACGTTCCATCAAGTGTTTATGACTTCACTGAAGCTTATAAAATCGTGAATGAAAAAATACAATTACAAACTGATTTAGATTTGAATGGACATGCTTTGATTAATAATTCATCAAACTTATTTGACGGTCAAAATGGTGAATTGACAATGCTAAATAATATTAATATGAACACCTTTCAAATTAAAGATCCAAAATTGGGTGGCAATTTAAACTTAAACGGGCATGACATTTATGATGGTGATACTCTTTTATTTCATAATACCTCAAATCAAATAATTGTTCAACGCCCTTTAATTTTACCAGGATTAGTTTACAAAATAGCAAGTTCTTTGTTAACCGGCTCTTCCGCATCAGAAGATGTTTTTTCTATACCAACGTTTTGGGCTCCATATACACCGTTTTTTAAAGAATTGATTCGCACCGATTTACATTTTTATGACCGCACTTCCATGCCACAAAATGGTTCTTTTCGTGTTTATGTCACTGTTGGAGGAAAAGAACAACGGATTTCATCTCACAATATTTCCAAAGGGGAAACTGGGTGGGTAGTTTTGTCAAACACTAGGACACACTTGTATTTTCCAACAGCTACTGCATTAACGTTTAAAATTACCGGACTTAACCAGAGAACAAGAGTAACGCTTACTGCTGAGTTTCTTGCATAAAATTTTATTTTTAAAAATATGATGGGGGAGGATATTGATCATAATCCATTCACACTTGAATTAATCTAAAATAATATTATATGGGTGTATTCAATCAAGATAATACAAGAACTGGTGAAAGAGGTCCAAAAGGTGATAAAGGTGATAATGGCAATGGATTTAATTTGACACATGATGGAAATTATGATCTTGGAAACAAACAATTGACTAATGTAGCAACACCAATTTCAAATAATCACACAGCTACAAAGGAGTACGTTGATACAGAAATTGCTGCCCTTGATTTTTCTCCATTTCTTAAAAAGGATGGAAGTGTTACAATGACCGGCAACATTGATATTGGAGGAAATAAAATAACTAATGTTGATGAAGGAACATCAGATGATGATTGTGTAACAAAAAAACAACTAGATTTGAAGTTAGATAGAGCAACTTTTGTTATTTCAAATTCACTGCCTGGTATACCTGTTCTTGATGGAATTTCAATTGCTTTGATACCATCTCTGTCTGTATTGACAACTGATGCTGATGATAGAGTTTCTAGTTGGCTGGATCCTGTTAATAATGTCACTTTTACACAAACTTCTAATTCGAAAAAACCATTGTTACTGAGAGATTCAGTCAAGAAAAAGTTTTTCATACGTTTTGATGGTAGTGATGACTACTTGGAGAACAGTTCATTTGATGTTTCTAAAGTTGCTGGACAGAGTGGAAATACTTGTACTGTTATAATCATTGCAAACACAAAACAAACAAAATATCAATCACAATTTCAATGGGGTAAGGGTGCTGTTAGATTTGGTGTTCATCTGCCTTGGATTAATGGAGCATGTTATATTGATTTCGGTTCTACATCAAATGGAAGACTTGCTGTTTCTTCTTTGGCCAATCTGACGGGAAATATTGAAGTTTTTACTGTTCGAGTTGATGGTCATGATATGGAATTTTTCAGAGGTATTTCATCAATGACACCAGTTGGAACAGGATCAATTTCAGCAACATTGACTGGTAGTGCACAAGAAATGTTTATTGGTTGTCAAGTTCATACAGATGGTTCTGCAATTAATTTTTGTGAAATGGATCTTTATGCTTTTGCTGTTTGGCAGAAATCACTAACTAACCAAGAACTGAGAAATATGTATCGTTTCATTGAAGATTATTTTGATCTTTAAATTATATAATTGATTATTATATGATGAAAGACATTATTAAATACGTGAAATATTTATTCAAAGATACTAAAAAACAATATCCATATATTAATGACTCAATTTTGAAATCAGCTATGGTTTACCAATATTTGTATCACAAGCATTTCAATAAATTAATTACAATTTGTGACATTTTACATGAGCATAATGATATTGGACTTATCGGCCCAGGTAGTGGTTGCTTGACATATTTCTTGGAACATACTCTTGGTTGGATTGATACATTACAAACACATGGTATACTTCATGATGCTTATGGAAGATTTTATAACAGTTATTCATTAGATCGGGGATATTGTTATGCCATATCTAAGCACCTCACAACAAAGCGAAGAAAAAGATCTCCATTATGCGGCCAGATGTCAGGAATACTGTATTGTATTTTCAATAGAATTATTATATAAATGATATATATGTCAGTCAAACGTAATAATATATTCAACTGGAATCATATTTCAGATGAATTAACAGAAGATCAGGTAAATGAATTAAAATCCTATTACCGAACATATCACAGAAAGTGTTGGGCTCATAAACAGGCGGTTAAACGGTTCAAAAAATGGAAATTACTGGGGAATTCCTTGTCCATCATCTTTGCAACTGGGGGTCTCGCCACAAGTGTGGCAACAGGTGGTGTTAGTTTGGTAGCCATCAGTACAGCAGCACTTTTGATGCAAGGGTGGATGAAGCATAAAAACCTAGATTTGAAAATCCAAAATTGCACATATGCTTATCAAAGCTATCAACATCTACTCAATTCAATAAAAGACAAGTTGAGAAGTGGTGATTTTGATGCTTCAAGTATACAAATCTCAATGAAGAATATCGATGATTATGTGACTGACAATAGTCCAATTATTGATAAGTTCCTACTGAAATATGATGAAAAATTCACTGCTTGATAATACGAATAATCTTATCAAATCTCGACAATAGAATCTCAACCCAATATTGATCATAAAATCCAAGCGTCTTTTTTGATCTAGTAACTTTTATTTCATCAAATGGAAGATCAAGCATTAAAAATATTTGCTTAAGCATAAATTTAGTGCTAATCATTCTTTTTCGATTCTTATTCACCAAAGGAAGGATAGTGTCTATCTCTTCGAATATTTTCAATATTTTACCCTTATCTTTTACAGAAATTTGAAATCCATTCTTTCTACACATACCATTTATCACATTTTCAATATGGTACTTCCGATGATATACAGATTTTCGCCGTATTTTATACATATTATTATGAAAGTCAACGTACTCTTTACAATAATCATAACCATGAACTGAACCACAATTTAGACAAACATTTTCACCATCATCGTTAAACATTTTCTGATTATCACAGCAAGGTGCTTTCACACTTTTAACAACTTTGACCAATTGCTGATCACAAAAATAACATGACAATTCTCCCATATTTTTCAATTCATTGTGAATTACTGAATTACAACTCATTTCTATACTATTATATGAGATTTTATTTTTATGTAACCATCGGATGGTTCCACATGAGAAATAATAGCTATAGGTGATGACTCATTTCCTGTTTTTCCGAGAATGTCACGCTTGGTGATTTTTCCGAGAATTTCAAAAAGAACAACTATAGATTACCAACAAATGGCGAGTAGTATAGGAGTTGGTTGGGTAAGAGCACAGTTTTGTGCTCGTACCCCCAACTCCTATACTACTAAACGTCGGGCCGACGTTTTCAAATTCTCCCTTTGCATCTTGGGTGAGCTTCGTGATAACTTAGCGTGGCTCATTTTTCTGTTAAAATTTACTAAATTATATCTCACAGGTGATCCAGAAGCAAAGTCATTGAAAATTTATTAGAAGTAAATTATTGGTCAAAATATCAGGGGTAATTCCCATGATACTGCCTCTGAACCTTATTTAAGCCCAACATTATAATAAAAACCCGCATTTTTACAGACCGATCTATTTATAGACTATCTTTTCCCGCGAAAAAGGGCAACAAGGACGGCAACGGCAACGAGAGCGCCACAAAACAATAGTTTTAATGAACGAAAACAAAGGCTTCGTACGTGCAGATACTTGTGGCACGTGCAACGACTTGTGATTGGTCACTGGACTCTGTGGAGTCCTGATTTTGGTGGGAAATTTAATTAAAAAATAAACTGGTCTGTGAAAACGCCGTGACAGTAATATAGGGCAGTTTGTACGCTCCTGGTGATGGTCTCCTGGTTGCAAATTACAGATGCTGTCAAATGTTACCCATAACTTCAATGTTTCAGGATTACTCTAAATTATACCAACACTATCTTGTTTAACATTGTTTCTATTTTGGCTTTGCGGTAGCTTAAGTATCTTATATCAAGAGAACAGAGAAGGAAGAAGAATGTCCATATTTTAATTTTGGCCCTTTGTTTCTGAAGGCAAAAAGAAAAGACCCTTGAGAATTTACTTAAAAAATTAAATCGTGTAACCTTTTGAAATGAGTTTTCTTTCGCAGGACCAAATTACGAAAAAAAAAAATCAATGCTAAACCACATTGAGGAAATGTTTTGACAGCCTAAACTACGGTTTCCACGTTACATTTCCGACCAGGATTTTACATTTTGAGAACGCGGACGAAGAGCATTTCTGAAGTAAGTTTGTGTTAAATACGTTCTTTACATTTTCGTAAACATGGAAAGGTCACGTTTCTGAAATACATCAAACGTCCTTTACGTACTTCGCTAACAACGACAACAGGACATATGATTATCATTTCTTGGCTACTCAGATATTCGCTACTGCCAGCTCAAGCATATTAAGGCATGGTTTGAAGCCTAATTTGCATAAAACCCGAAAACGACAAAAACGTTGCGAAGATTTAACAAAAACGTCTTCAAACTTGACATTGACATAACACTTGAAGACCTTAACTAATTTTTTAATCAAAATGATGAGCATTTAGGTCACGTGACTTGTGAATGAATATTCTTGGTGAACTATCTTCTAAGCAAAATGAGGAAGGTAAAAATGAAATCGAATTAAATCTTCTTTGGTGTCACACGTTTGCATATCAAGTGCTTGAAATGGATTAGTCTTGTCTGCGTGTCCACATTATATAACGGTCTTGCAATTAAGGGAAATAGGTCACGTGACATTAGAAATGACTTAATAACTTCTAACAGAAATAGCAGATACCATCAAAAAAGGCTAATTCATGATAAACTTTCAAGATGTAATAGTATGGCACCCATAAAGCTTATATTATAGCTTGCTTTATATTCCCCGTTTTACTTTAAATATTTAAACGTTAATCGTCTTTTACTGGTCACGTGATCAAAACCTTCCTCGCTTAAACGCACAAATCTGTTAGTGGCATCAAGTTTTCTATGACTGCCAAGTTTGAAGGTTTTTTTGCATATCTACGCAATGTTGTGATTTTGTTTGATTTTATGCAGATTAGGCCTCAGTGAGAGTGTTTCTCTCTTTTGTTTAACTCTTCTCTTGTAGTTGTTTCTTATGAGATTCATCTCCACAAGACTGGATCTCAGTGTGCGCCTGAGTTCATATTCGGCTCACATATTTTTCGTTGCTTCACATAGATTGTATTTCCTTCGTATTTCTTCCCTTCGTCGCTCCCTGCCTCAATTTTCTTGGGAGTCTCCTCTAACCTTTTCCTAAGCACCTCAATTCTTTCAGGATCCTTGCAACTGGAAATGAAAAACAAACAAACAAAAAGCGACTTGCATCAAATTGATTCAAAATCAGCGGCAGTTTTGTTTCAACAGACAACACTGTGTGGCGACCGTATGGCCTTGAAACGAAGAACAGTTAATGGGAGCCGTTTGCTTTTCTCTTTTGGAATTAGACTGAAAAAGACCGTATTTTTACCCTCCATAATGAGCTGGAACTACCGCTATCTTGCACACGAGGTTTAAACGGGGGAATCTTTAAGTTTTCATATTAAAATGTATCCTTGGTTTTCCTGAGACACGTTCACGTCACGCAAGTACAAAAAAAGAAAATAAAATCATCAACCATTCAATATAATATAGAATATAGAGTTTAGTATGGACACGCCATGTTGGTGTCCCTCTAAGGGACACAAATATGGCGGCCGGAAACGAGTGAAAACATCTGGAATTTATTTTGGCTATCTCAAAGGCTTTCTTCTCTCAGTTGAGGTTGCAAACATTCACACTGACGCTTCTCTTGTCATGTTGACTTTTCAGACCCAAAACTACACGGTGAATCGATGTATGTATTCATGCACCTGGTATGCAGCCATCTTGTCAAGCACTGTTGAAAAAAAAAATGTAAAATTCAGACTGCTCTATTTTCAAAACAAAGCATGCTACCGAGCTGAAAGCATGCAAGCAGATACATTTCTATTAAAAATGTCTTTAGCGTGATGAAGATCAAAATGCAAAAGTCTGCTTACTTTTGAATTTTAGTTTCTTATGACGTCATGTGAAAAAACCAAGAATTCTCCCGCAAGAGCCTCCACTTCGTGCCAGATCCAATTCAATACCGAGAATACAAGTATGGTCCTTTAGACGAACGAGGTAAAATGTTATTTACCAAACCATGAGAGTGCTAGTCTTTGCCGGTGAGAACAGGTAAAATAACTGAAGTGAGGGGATAATATACCAGAGACGACAGTTCATTAAAGGGGAACTACGGGATAAAAATGCCTGTATTTCAGGTGTTGGGCCTTTAGACCGTGTTTCATTTTTTGACATTATCTTTGCTGTCGGCGTATTTCAACCCCGAAAAATAACCAAAACGACGGACCAAAAATGCAAATAGAATGCCGCCATCTTGGAATCGGACCGCCTGCTCAGAAGGCGGTCAGCGTATAGTCGCATGACGTCACAGCGTCAAACGTAATGCGATATTTGCGCGTCTTCCAGTTGTGTACACTATTTTGGATAAAGGAGAATGGATTTATACGCTTGAGGATTTCGTTGTTGTGATGGCCAAATGTGGGTGCAACTCGAACAGTTTCGACGGGGAGAGGGATTCTGAAAGGTTTACTATCCAGCCGTACCAGTTTGAGCCAAGGATAGATTCAGACGAAGCTGACAGCAACCAGAAGAAGGCGTATCTGGCGACGAAAGCGACAATAGGCTAATTTAGCAACAGAACGGGAACGTTATTTGAGGACGCGAGAGCGCGGGGAAAGGACTGAACACGACTTCCGGTGCTCAATTTGCTGCTCTGCCATTGGTCAAGTCACTTTTTAGATCTGCGCGCGCCGTCGTCAAGAAGTCCCCGTTGTCATTGCTAAATCAGCCTATTGAAACCACAAACCCGCGACTGCAAAATTCAGACTGGTATGTGAGATTAATGATCGTGAAGGCTTTGGTTTTGTTGTCACTAATAGCTTCACCGACCTTATTCTTACAGATGAATGGTTAATAAATTTATTTTGACTGAGCTGTATCGTTCTTATTTGTGTATTTGCCTTGCTTTGTGGTGCTTTGTGTACCTATAGTTACAATAGCTGCGTTCTCGATTATTTAAGACTTACAGATAATGGCATTTAACAAATTAGTAGGTTACAAGCTATGAGTCCAGTCGGAATAACTTTACAATTAAGCGACCGATACTCTATCCCGGGTTGAGACGTTTTACGTCGATACAAAGTCGCTTGGAAATTAATTTGAACATTGTTGTGGTTTGAGTAGCCGCCGCTTTCCTCAAGAAACAAAACCGAGCGGCGAGAAGGGTAATAGAAGCTTATAACAAATAGAAAAACAAGCTGTCCGAAAGTGAATTCTTAAACTTGCTTTAATTCTTCCAAGTAAAAGTAGACGGTATGATCAATGCTGGTTAAATAAAAATACGGCCATTATTGCTTCGCTGCCATGCAATGATTTCGCAGTTATTATTCGCTCTAATCAGACCACCCAACATTGTTACTCTTTCTGAACCATTTGATTTTGTGAATTGGAAAAAAATTCGAGTTTCATTTCATTACTTAAGTGTGCTTGTGAGAATTGTCAAATCATGGAAAGAGCAGAGTCGTGTGTTTGTTGCCAAGAAATAGAGCAAGTAAAAAATAAGCTAATTGAGGCTCTCACTTGTGGTGAATGCGACGAACAACCCACATGCATTACCCAGCACCCGCGATTTCACCCAGTTTGCATAAATAGATGGGTCCTCCAGTACAAGCAACAGTACAAAGACCCATATGATGGGCCAGAAGATAAACTTTGTAGACATATTGCTTACAGACAATTGGCTCGATGGTGTTGGGGGATCTTAGGGAAAGAAATACGAGTGGTTCTTCCATCCTGTGCTGTCATGTGCATACGAAATTTCTACCCGCCGCCTGGGCCAGAGGAAGATTTTGTTTTCGAAGGATTTCGTTATGCAGATGAGTAATGTACATATTTGAAAAGGATAATTTGCCAATGGTATAAGCAATTATTACTGGGTTTGACTTTCAATGTAACACTAGACTGTCTCAAATCCAAAGAGGTTCTGTGTACCTCTGAGTTTTTGATTCTACTAAAATTTCAATTAGTCCTCATTATAATATTGTCATTTGTAATTTATAGTTTTACTGGCCATTGGCAAGTGTATGTATCGATGTTGCATAACTCTGACTGTATACTGAATAAGACGTTTTATCTATTGAATCTTGAGCGGTGTTGTTCTATTGCATCAGCCATAGTTGGTGCAGGCTTTGAGGCAATGTTTTTGGGTAGGTGAACTGGCATGGGCTGGACAACTGCATTCCCTAGCTCAACGCGCTTGACAACTTCAGAAAGCAATCCTGCCAGATAATCAAACGATTTCTTCTCACTGATTGGCTTGACAACCCATCGCTTTTTTGCTTTGGGAAAACAGAGTTTGTAGCGAGCCTCGCCTGCCCGTTCGCCCTCCTTAATGTGAGCTTGGTTGCGGCCAGTGTTTGCATTGTTGTCAAGAGCGGCAAGCTGTGTTCTGGCAACCATGCCCTTGTAGGAGAAATGCTCCCGCTTTGAGCAATACTTTAACATCATGGAGTGGTAGACTCAATTTTTCCAGTGTGACAGAAGTCGGTCAGCTTTGCAAGATCTTTCAGGAGCTTAGTGTTTAGAACCACTTCCTCCAAGGCTAAGTGAGCTGGTGTACCTGGCTTGAGCCAACAGATCTTCTTAGCTTCAGAGGAAGAAATGCGTCTGTGGCTGCACTGATCAAAAAGGTTGTTTCCAGACCATTTATGCTTGTTGCTGACATGATCCAACACTGACTTCCACTTTTCATGGAGAAGCTGGACACTGCCATTGCATCTTGCAGCAGACCACCATAGGTGATTGGAGATGGACTGAATCCATGGGGCCAATTCTTCACAACCCTTTTGCTTAGCCTTGTTTGTCAGCTTTTTGATCACCCACTTCGACAGATGCCATACATCATTCTGATGTTTAATGTGTGGGTAGTCCTTAGCCATACAGCTGTTGATGGATACATGGCGATTTGTTGCGACTCTACCGATGGTAACCCCCTTCCCTTCCAACATTTCAATGCACCTGGTGAAACCCTCTTTCTCCATCGCATTAGATGACGACACCTCGCTGACTTGAACAACATTAAATGCCACCACATTTCCTGTGTCCTAGTCCATCAACGTGTAAGTACCATACTTGGCACAATGTCCAGGGCTATCACATCTCCCATCCCCTTCAAGATTAACAATTGGCTTGGAGGTAAGTGAGTTGATTTGGCGACTGCTTTCAGCCTCCCATGCTTCATTAACTACTGGGAACAAATACTTCCTCTGTGCATCATAAAAAACACTTTCACAAAAAAATTGAAGGTTGAGACATGAGGCAAGGTGACTGATACTTGTAAAAGTGTTACCTGTAAAGAGTATAGCTGCTGCTAATAACAGGTTTCCAAGAGGTTTCCTTTTCACAACTGGTTGTGATTCCCATGTTTTTGTATGGCCACTATGGCAAGTTAGTTCAACTGTTAACATACTACAAGTTGTTTTGCTTTTCTGCTGGATGATAGCATCCCCACATTCTGGGCATCTTTTTAGTAGCTCATTCAAACATGAACCAAAGACCATAAATTTTTTTTCCTGTCAGGAGGTGACTCTTGAAATTCATCTTCAGATGGTGCCATGTCATCATCAGACAGAAACTGCTCTACATCAGATAATTTCCAGCTGGGGTCCATATCTTCATCATCCTTGTCATCATCATTATTTTCATCATCTGGATCACTTTCATGACCAGTATCAACAACATCTTTTGACTTATACTGATCAAATGGTACATTATGTACAGGAGGTAAGGGAATTGTTTTAAAACTATCCTCGTCGTAGGTTGGAAAAATTACACCTGGGGGTGCATTCATGATGTAGTTGTGATCATGGGAAACTTTCCATTCTGCATTTTTTGAGTGTTGTGGGAAATTTGTTTCTGTTTTAACAGGAGAGGAAATGTCAGTGCTTGGTTTTTTACAAAAAATTTCACTGAGAGATGCTTTGCAAGCATCAGTTTGGATTGCTACAGTTCTTTGAGTAATGGGCTCAAAACAACATTGTACTCCAACATCATGCACCCCAGGACTTGAGGAGCAGGACTCCAAAGCGGTATCGTCAACAAAGAGTTCAGGGTCCTCAATTGTGAGCTCTTCTGAGAATGTGTTCTCATTCTCGACTGCAAGTAGTTCTGCAACAGCCTATTAGAAATTGAAATGCACAGACACTAAATTTTAAACCACATTTTAAAAAGTGGATATCCGGATGTAAAATTGACAGTTGACCTGAAGGTTACAGCCAAAATAGCCATATTATCGCGTGACTGCCAGAGACATGCATGAAAAGCGAGGGATAAATCGAGGGATAAATCGAGGGATATCATAAATGCAGTTATATGGGATCCTGGATAATAAGTATTCCATGCGATTTAATAGATCAGTTTTCAACAATAATTATTATTACCGAGACAAACATCAAATAAACCAAGATGAAGTAGTTTATGCTGACAGATTTAATAACTGGCACTGAAAGGACATAAATATTTACAATCTCTTTATCTCATATGATTGGTTCTCACAGCTCAATTTCTCAGGATAAATCGAAGATTCGGTAAGAGATAAATAAAATGATACAAAGCTATTCAGGGCAAGTTAGACGGACGGTTGAGCACCGTCAAAAAAAATTAAACACTTAGGACTAGAGACTAGGGGCTTGTGGTGTGTGTTTTCATTGAAATCGTGCTAATAGGAACTAAACAGGACCATTTATGTATAACATAATCCATGGTAACGTCAAACTAATGATACACTAACTTCTTCATGTCTTTGTCGTTGAAGGCGACGTTCGGTTGATAGCCTGGGTATTTTTTCTTCCGGGCTGTGGCTGTACTTAAACACGGACGGTATAGCGTCATCCCTCAGGCTCCGTTTGCCTTTCTGCCCAGTTAACTGTGCGCGGAGATCGGGCTTGAAACAGCTTGGCAGGAAATGCTCACTACAGACATGGCAGTTCTCTAGTGGAGGCAAATTAGAACGTCTTATCCTGTCCAGCCATGCCTTCGTCCGATGATCTTGCGGGATGTGGAAGTAACTCA
>JAEMWC010000036.1:1722500-1735000 GCA_016490735.1 Pachyseris speciosa
TTAAGTCATGTGACCTTGTTCGTGCCCTTTTTTGGCAGTAGCAGAGTGTTAACCGCACGATCGCCTGAAAGTTGTATCAGTTGTATGGACATCAAAATGGCGATTAAACGTTGTGTTGAAAAGAAAGCTGTGTTTGATCGAGTTTCCTAACTTAATTTAGTCCTTCGAGCCGGATACAGACGATATTTATGCTGTGGATCGACAGAGTTGTATCTTCGTACAGTCAACAATTTACCACGAGGTAGTCAAGATGGCCGCCAAGTCTTCGACTAATCCTGGCAGCGAAATGCTTCAACAAGAGAACTTACCTTCCCTTACGGTTGAACAACTTCGTGAAAGGCTTGCTGAAAAGGGTTTGCCGACGACTGGAAAAAGGAAGGTCTTGCTAGAACGGTTAGTAAACGCTCAATATGTTTTGCAGTCCGGTGGTGATGTAAGGTCAGAATTACACGAGAGCTCGAATTTTACTGAGGTTTCCGGAAAGAATCTCCTCGATCTGTAAATGATGAACAAGCTCAGGAAATTAATTCCATTACACGAAAGGCTAAGACACTGCAAATGGATATGAACGATGTGATTAGTGATATTGTAGAACTAAGGCCCGTTTCAAACGTCGTGCTACTGCCGTGTCGAACTCAATCGAATTAAATTCGACTCAAGCACGACGTTTGAAACCAAGTCGTGCTACTGCCGTGTAGCACGGCAAGCCTTGCCGTGCTACACGGCAGTAGCACGACTTGGTTTCAAACGTCGTGCTACTGCCGTGTCGAACTCAATTCATAAATTAATAATTTGGATTTGCTTCGCACAATGGCTGCTCAGTGTTTTGATTATGGCACCCGACGACTCTGAGTAAGAGATTGGGCAACAGCTTTTTATCCGACAGAATTAAATTCGACGTCTAAAACGAAGTCGTGCTGGAGCCGTGCGACAGTCGAGCCAGCTTAGCACGGCAGTAGCACGACGTTTGAAACAGGCCTAAGTCAAAACGTCAACAACAAGATTAAAGGACAGCTCAGAATCGAAAGATTAAACCAGTATCGAGAAGACTATCTTCAATTGAGAAATCGGACAATCGCTTTGATCGCAGAAGAGAATATTGAGGTAGAGCTTCGTAGTTGGAAACGTCTTTTAGATGCTATAGATAAAGCTGTTGATTTCGCCCATGAATACCTAAATAAGGAAAGCAAAGTAGAAGATCAAAGTTCCAAAGTACACATAATGAAAGTGGCCAATCGACAAACCTGAAGCTGCCCAGGATTGAGCTTCCCAAGTTCAATGGTGATGTTTTGAAATTCCAAAACGTTTGGGATCAGTTTGAAGCTGCAGTGCATGATAATGACGACTTGCCAAATGTTCAGAAGTTTACCTACCTACGTTCAGTGCTGACAGGGAATGCCTTGCAAACAATAGAAGGGTTTGAAGTTGCTGGAGCAAATTATCAACCAGCCGTGGAATGTCTCAAGCACAGGTATGGAAGAAAGCGCGTGATTATCTCATCGTAAGTGAAATCTGTCATTAAGTTGGATGCCAAGTCTAGTGTAAGTGCAACTTCCCTCCGAGATCTTTACGACACACTCAATAACAGAACTAGAGCTTTAGAAGCTCTTGGTGAAAACCCAATGAGTCACGGATGTATCCTGTTGCCGATGTTCGAGACAAAGTTACCCCCTCAGTTACTGGAAAAGTGGGAGTTAGGGCTTGCAGATACCCAAAGGAGGAAACTGATCTTGATTTGTACTTTAAATTCCTCAATCGACAAGTTGTATCCAAAGAGGCAGGAGAGACAGGGCTTCACACAAACACTAACCCCGGCAAACGATCGTAGTTCCAGCAGGGGTAGAAATGAAAGTAGGAAGTCAGCTCACACCTATAGAAGTGACCGTGAACGAGTATCAACTGCTTCTGCTTTGTTTAGTGAGGCACGACCACCGTCAAATGCAGCTTGTAGTTTTTGCGAAGCAGATCATGGGTCACCGCACTGCCCAGTGTTTAATGGGAAATCAGTGGACGAAAGATGGAAACTAGTCCAAGAAAGCAAGTTGTGTTACAATTGTTTAAAGCCTAGTAACCACAGGCATTTCTCCAAAATTTGTCGCCAACCGAAGTGTTCAGTTGCAAATTGTGGCCGACGGCACCACAAGTTATTACATGGCCAGCCCTTAATGACCACACCCCAGTATCCAACCACCTCTACGCTTCAGCGTTTACCCAGCACTTCACCTCAACGCTTGACCAATAGCACCCCTAATAGATTGGCTTCAACCCAACCTACCTCGCCTGTGAAGTAGACACTTCTTCAGACAGTGGTGGCTAGGTTATCTGTGAATGGTCAGGAAATGACCGTCCGTGTTCTTTTAGATTCTGGCAGTCAACGCTCGTACATTCGTAAGAACATTGCAGAGAGCATTGGCCTGCAAGGTCCCACAGAATTATTAAGTGTGACAACTCTTGGGGGAGAAACCAGTGAAACCAAGAGATTGCAAAGAGTACGATTCAGTCTCTTACCAATCAAGGGAGAACCAACAGAAGCTGTAGAAATGGAACCCTTAGCATTCCCAAGATTTGCAACCCCCATAGGTCCTATCAAGTTGAACCTTCAGAACAATCCTCACGTACAAGGTTTAACACCCGCAGATTCCTACCCTCGTAATTCAGTTGAACTTGATGTCCTCATCGGTGCTGATTACTATTACTCATTTGTAACTGGGCTACACAAGAGGACCAACTTTCAATTCATTGATTGCTGTGAAATCTCACTTTGGCTGGATTCTTACAGGCGCCATCGATCGCTCTTCAAAGTACACCACATCCATGTTAACAGTAGTAGAGAACAATGATGTCATTGCAAGTTTAAGGCGCTTCTGGGAACTAGAATCAGTTGGTATTACTGAAGCAGAGAATGCAATTATGTCTCGAGAGGAAGAATATGCAGTCGCTGAGCATGAGTTCAACAAAGGACTGAAATTTGATGGAGAAAACTATGAAGTTCAACTACCCTGGAAGAAAGATCGTCCAAGACTGGAGAACAATTACACACAAGCTTTGAAACGACTCGAAAGCATCGAAGAAGGCTGAAACGACATCCTGTTAGAGCTGAAGCTTACAATGCTGCAATCAACCAATACGCAGAGAAAGGTTTTGCAGAAGAAGTACCTGAGCAGGAAAGTGAAGTTGGTATTGTCCAGTATTTACCACACCACGCAGTGTTCCGCGCAGATAAGAAGACAACAAAATGCAGAATTGTAGTTGACGCTTCCACACGAGAAGAGGGCGGTGCTTCTCTTAACGATTGTGTCCTTCCTGGTCCTGCACTACAACCTAATCTGGAATCTCTTCTCATCCGTTTTCGTACCCACAGAGTCGGCCTGATAGCAGATGTTGAGAAGATGTTTCTTCAAGTGAAGCTCGCACCTAAAGATCAAGATGTACACCGGTACCTATGGAGAGATAAAAAAGTCTGGGGAAAGAGTGTCAACATCATAACCATTTACACATATTGGTACTGACTTTGCCGGACCATTATACGTAAAGGAGGGCTCAAGTGTGAAGAAAGCATATGTTTGCGTATTTACATGCGCATCGTCGCGTATCGTTCACTTGGAGCTTATAAATGGCCTAACGAGTCACAGAGCCAATCATTGTGGGAGACTTTGGATCAAGATCGAATCAAGTCGGAGTTCTCTTTAAAAGGGAGTAAGTGGAGATTCATCACAGAGCGCTCGCCCTGTAGAGGAGGATGGTGGGAACGATTCTGTAGAGCGGTAAAGGAACCACTGCACAAAGTTCTGGGAAGAGTACTTCTCACTTTCAACGAACTGAATACACTTCTCATTGGAATAGAAGGTGTAATCAACTCAAGACCTTTGGCGGCAGTAAGTGATGACCACAGAGATCCGTTACCTGTCACACCCGCTCATCTTGCGATTGGTAGATCGCTCAATCAGTTACCTGACGCTAACAACGATAAATTGGAAGTGTCTAGTAAGAGAATCATGCATGGAGAGGTATCTTTATCTGCAAAGATTGCTCAATCACTACTGGAAGCGTTGGAAGCAAGAATACCTGCACCGGCTAACTGTGAGAAACAAGTGGCAGAAGGAAACACCCCCCACTCAAGTAGGAGATATCGTGCTGGTCTCTGAAGATAACACTTCTTGTGGAATATGGCCATTAGCCAGAGTCGAAGAAGTCCATCCTGGTAAAGACGGACTTGTGCGAACTGCAACAGTCAAAGTTCAAAGGAGCACGCTAACTAGGCCCGTACAACGCTTGCACAGATTGGAAATAGAATCAGCTGCCCCACAAGCCAGCCAGAAAGGAGTTCTTGTACACGGTGGGAAGAAGTTGCAGTCGAACGTTGTTCCCGTTCAGAGTGTTATTATTCCTGAATCTGAACGTAGTGTTGTCCTCCCCGACGGATCGCGGAGGACAAGGTGGGGAGGATGTTACAGCCCGTCGCACCCGTTCAGGGAGACTAATTAAAAGGCCTACGAAATTGGACCTATGACCTGTATGCCCCACCCTAGAGAGGCAGCATTTAAGTCATGTGACCTTGTTCGTGCCCTTTTTTGGCAGTAGCAGAGTGTTAACCGCACGATCGCCTGAAAGTTGTATCAGTTGTACGGACATCAAAATGGCGATTAAACGTTGTGTTGAAAGGAAAGCTGTGTTTGATCGAGTTTCCTAACAGATAGATAGTATAACAAAGTACCTAAAATAATTGAGTAAGTAAAACTTCAAAGACTAGCGTACACAACAACAAACGGTCGTGTGTTGATTAGGTTATAGACCTGATACAGTGGAACAACGGTCATGTCTCGACGTCGACCACTTTTTTCTCCCAGCGGATACACTCACTCACTCACGACCACTCTCTACAACAGCCACTTGCCTGTGTTTTGATGAGAAATAAACTGAACACGGACTTTGTAACTGTTCTCAATTTGACTTCTTTGACTAAGTTTCAATAGCTTGTGGGGCGGCTTTCATTAAAGAAATACGCCATATTCATCCTATTCATTCAATTTTATTTATTCCATTCCATATCACTCCACCCCATGCTGCACAGTCAACTGTCCAACCTAACTCCCACCCCCACCTTATGTTCGTTCCATTTTGAGCAGCGCGCGTTCAAGATGTTTGAAGACTTTTAAAGAGCTCGCTTCCAAGCTTCCCAGCTCGCTGTTCAGCATTTCTTCTCCTTTTGTACCTGTCAGTCCTGAATTCAAACTGTAAGCACTCCGTTTAGTTACTTGATGAACTATTGAATATTTAACGATTTTTCTTACCACAGGAGGTCGCTTCTAAGCCCGGCGAGGCTGCTCGCATAATATCTGGAGCTGACTGGAACGTAAGATCCTCTCAGATACTTACTAGTTTAAACAATTTTATGCTTTAATTAATTAATTAAGTGAGTAAGTATTAAGTAATTTTTGGACTTACTGTAATATATTTTTAACTCGTCTAAATTTGAGTAATAGATAAATTAGACTTTTAACTATACCTTCTTATTTTACTATTTTTAACTTAATGGTCATCGTTAAATTAATAGTTATCGTATTTCTAATGCAAAGCTCCATGGGAGAGCATGCACTATTTAGTGAAATGGACTCCGTGGATAACTAAAGTTTTGATTTGATTGATTTGATTTGATTTGATTTGATTTGATACTCGGCTGAAAATAAGACTTTCATAAATTTGCCTTCGAATTGTCACAGCTTTTCTGTTGAAAAGGTTGCAAAGAAGCTTAGCTTACGTCGCAGAAGAATTGCAGGGGAGAATATACATCAGTATTTACGTAAAAGTCATTAAAAGTTGTAAGTTATAAGGTTACTGTAATACTTCGTGGGACAAACTTTTCAAAATTTGAGTTTTGCGCTGTTTGGTTAGAGCAAAAATTAATTAATGTAGAAATTGGCAAAAGAAAAATTACAAAATGAGCAAACGAAGGCGAGAAAAGCTAAAAATATTGGCTTTTTGGAGCACTTAATAAATGACTAAAAGTGTCGAAATTCGCTAATTCCAGTTAAGGGTCTAGCAGTCTTTTGACATTTTTCGCGCGAGGTTTCACTCGGGATCTCGAATTGCATCATCATTTGAACCATCATCATTTGAACCGATTTCCAGACGGTAGTTCTGATTTATTTTCACCAAATCTATTCCTTCCGATAATAATATAACCAAAAGATGAATACTCCGTCTATCGCTGAACGTGGAATTAACTTTCCCGCGATTGAATGAGACTAGTTTGTCACGTATCCTCTTCCGAGCTGCGAGAGGTCCTCGGTTGTCCTCTGTTGGTCGGCGGTATTACCGCTTTGGCACCATGCACCTTCAATGAGTTGTGCAAACTGTGCAAATCTTTGAAAGCCAAAAACTCGGGATTTATATTTGCGTATATTTCTTCCAGTCGAACAAATTAATCTTAAGCTAGATCTATCACATTTGAACGGAATTTAGCGAAAATGTTCCTCGAACATTACCGCACCAAATTGTATGAGGCTAATATTTTTCCCGTGGCGTCCAAGCGCGTGACACGCATAGAAAAAACTCTATTGGCCTACTTTACATTGATTTTCTCAGGAACCAATCGGCATACCGTAAAAGCCTCATACACTTGGTTAGTCTATTTTCTCCCGAATGATATAGTCCAGTTTGTTTGGATGTCCGTAATAACGCAATGGCTATATATTAATTCAGTTGAGCAAACATTGTCAGTTTTTCGTTTGAACGCGTGCGCACAGGTGCGATTTTCCGAACTGGGCTCCCCGGAAGGTTTACAGTAACTGTAACTTCAATGGACTTGTCATATTCTGCGAAAATATTTTATACCGGGTGATAACCTTCCACACAATTCACTGACGTCAAAGACTGATCCTGAGCAAAGTAGTCTTCTTCACACAGAGACTTCAATTTTCAATCAATTTTTTTAAAGCTCGATAGCGTGGGGAGTGGTTGCCCAATCTCCCGAGCCGGGGGCTCATGTATTAAACGTTCGAGCATTCCGTATCAAATTGGAATTTGGTTGGTTTTGAGGAGAGGGGAAAACCGGAGTACCCGGAGAATAACCTCTCGGAGCAGAGAAGAGAACCAACAACAAACTCAACCCACATATGATGCCGAAACCGGGAATCGAACCCGGGCCACGTTGGTGGAAGGCGAGTGCTCTCACCACTGCGCCATCCCTGCTCCCGCAGCGCTTGACTTACCCGCGACCCGCGACAAATTCACCCGCTACCCGCGACAATGTACCCGCGACACGTGAACGGCGAAAATTGGACACTCCAGACCTTATAATCTAATTGTTAAATATATCACTAAGCGCATTTGATTACCCTCATGAATTATTATTATTATTATTATTATTATTATTATTATTATTATGATCATCATTGGGGATTATCTTACCCACCCCGGTCCCACTTGAGGTGCAAATTCATACCTTTTCTCTTCTCTATCACTCAAGAGAGGTTGAGCTGCCGAGTCTCTGCCAAAACATGAGCATTCGGTGACAGCAAATAAACCCTCATGGTTCTTTCCGATATATTTGTCATGATAAAAATATCCTTCTTTTCTGAAAGAGAACACTTTAAAATTTAAAAGAGAAGAGGAGGATGGAGATGTGGCAGTAAGGATATATAGAATAGGAGCAGGATCTTGAAGGAAATGAGGAAAATGGAATTCTAATATTCTAATGCATTCTAAGCCCTAAGTAGTAAGCAGAAAAGCCAGAAAAGTTTTTTTATAAAATATTAAACAGATAAAGGGATAGAGGGAATATAACTCGATCCCCCTCCAAATCAATTGGTGCTATATATTATTCCACAATGAAATGTTCAACAAAAGCCTCATAAAAACATGATTTAAACACAGGCTTGCAGATATGGTTATGTGAAGTCATGACAGGAGGACAAGGAAATCTAGCCGTAAAAACTTGAATCATTTAAAAAAAAACAGACATTTTATAGCACAAGTAAACAAACATTGGAGTTCAAGATAGCACGTACGTTTCTCGGAAAGCAAGCCTATTAAAATCACAATTCTACATCTTCAAGCACTCGCAGCCATTCTTATTTTATACAGGGATAGAATTTACAAGGGAACGAGTAACGTTTAGTTTTGAGCATGAGTCACAAACTATTTATGGTTAATAGTACATGAATTCACTCAAGAAAAAGAAAAGAACCGGGACGGGAATAGGCTAGGTTCGAATTGCGGGAGAACAAAACAACAGAGTCGAGGTTCAGGGGAATAATTTGCATTTGAAAGTGAGTAATCCATTCATATATACAAAGGAATATTTTGAATTAATAAACTGCGATCTAACTGATCCTTTTATATATAGAGAGGAATATTACGCAGTTATTTAATAAACTGCCAAGTCGTTTGCTCTTATAATATATACAGAGATGCAGAGCCATGTTTTTTTTGCTAAATTTCATTTAATTGCCTCTAGCTTGAGAGCCGGACATGAATGCAAAATGTCACTTATCAAAATGCCGTCTCTAGCGTTCTCTGCACTCGTGTGTATATTACATTTGCCTGACATACGAAGATACCAACAGACAGTAAAACGGCACAGCAACAAACAAAACAATCTAAAGGCTATAATGAGAACATTACTCACACTTCTCCTTTCATGTGTGTGTATACACCGTGCCCGTGTTTCTTGTTCCATTTCCATTCCCCTTTGTACATGTCGCCATTTTCGTAGAAATACGTTCCTTCTCCATGCCTGAAGCCAAGGCATTTTTGTCCGTCGTAACGATTTATTCCTTCATAATCGTCCTTTTCCACGGAAGCACAAAGGCCCATTTGTAAACACTGTAGCTTTCGACCTCTCAGTTATTTCTGGCAGCCACAAAATGAAATCGGACTGATAAACAAACAACAACTATTCTGGGTAAATGTCCAGAAGGATTGTTCCGGGAAATCGTGTTGTGCTTGGGCGGGGAAGGGGAGAGGGGGGGGGGGAGGGAGAGGGGCGGGAGATTATGAAGTTAGATCCGAGACTAAATTGGTCTTTTGTCGACTCCTGAGATCGACTCGTCGTGAAGTGCTTCTGTTCGTCTCGTCGACACCGAGTTCGTCTCGTCGACTCTCGAGATCGACTAATCGTCATTTGCTTCTATTCGTCTCATCGTCACCGAGTTCGTCTCGTCGACTCGAGATCGAATCGTCGTGATTTGCTTCTATTCGTCTCGTCGTCACCGAGTTCGTCTCGTCGACTCCTGAGAGCGACCCGTTATGCATCACTCCTCTTGGACTCGCAGTGTGCTGATTTCGTCTCGTCGACCCTTGAGGTCGATTCGTCGTAAGTTGATTTAGGCCCTCGGAGACTGAGTTTAATTACAAAGCACATGGTGAGTTTGCTTCCCAGTTTGAAGGGGAATTCTGCAAAATATACAGTTCGTCTCGTCGACTACTCCTGGGGGAGCAGGGTTGGCGTAGTGGTGAGAGCGCACGCCAATGTGTCCCGGGTTCGATTCCCGGACTCGGCGTCATAAGTGGACTGAGTTTGTTGGTTCTCTACTCTGCTCCGAGAGGTTTTTCTCCGGGTACTCCGGTTTTCCCCTCTCCTCAAAAACCAACATTTCTCCCACACGGCCCAGCAAGCTTGCAGCTTTAAATCTTAACCGTGTATAAATAAAGTTTCTTTACCTTTTTACTGATATCGACACGTCACAATCACTGATGACAGACATAACACGACCCCCATTCCTCGCGATTTGATGTCATTGAACTTTGGCGTCACGGTTTACGCTCGAGTATGTCCTCCGAAGAGGGGTGTTTTCATGAATTGCTTCGTTTGTTTTACAAACAAACTTTATTCGAAGCGACTTAGTCCCATCCGTAACACATCACGTGATGTCCCTTGGGAGCAAGGAAATTAATCACACAAAGGATTGCATCATCCCTTACTCTTGAATGTAGTCTCTTCAATCAACACGCATTTTGTCAGCCGAAGTTCTTCGAAATTTTGCTCGAAATGCAGCAGCTCAGAACGAATACGAAATAAATGAGCTATATTTTTCGGAGATTGTCGAAGATCCAAAACCTTTTGACCTTGTAAATCATCGGAGGTGCATTTCACAGGAGATGCTTTAGTATCATTCTTCGCTAAGTTACAGCATTCGGACGCATCGAAACTTAAATTGTTAGCGAATGAAAAGGAAAACTTTTACACAGCAACCATGAAGAGTGCATGGGAATATTGGGAATGCTATAAAGGCTGTCTAGCTCTTTCTCACACACCCTCTCAAGACTCTCAACGCTCGCGAATACGCTATTCTTATCAGCGTTTCGCATCAACCCATGCACGCTCGCCTTTTGATACTAAACTAAAGGTGATCAAAAGCTTTTTGAATATCAGAGAAATAAACTTTTTAGTTCCAACGGGTGAGATTTTTTTGGGAACCGATGACTTTACCTAACGCAATCGAAAGTCAATCGACCGGCAGAAAAATTTGTTTCGTTTTGACTGCATATTGTCAGCGCGTGACTGAGTAGATAACTCCAGCCGTTCGAACAAGTGAGAATTTTCTCTAGCCGTGCGAATCAGTGAGATATTGTAGAAGAGTAATAAATAACCTGAGGTGATCAGGTGTTCTTTTTTGACGGGCGAGGGGAAAGAAGAGGAAAAAGAACGCCTGATACATTAGTCGTCTGCCGCCTTTCGGTTGTTCACCCGGCAACAGCGATGTTATCTTGTGTCATACAGTCAATCAGATTTAACCGGGAATCCTTTATTTTATCCGAGTAAAGCGATCAAAGGTGTGGGAAAAAAACTTTTCTTCTGCAGCAGCAGGCTTTGAGCAATAGACTTTTTTGCCTTAAATAGTAATAAAACCAGTCTGTATTAAATTTGTATCTCTTGATAATCATCTGAACGAGTTTAGGCAATTTTAAGAGAGAATGCACAGGAAAATCGAGCAAAACGGAAAATTCGTGGCCACAGTTGAAAACCTAACCTACCCTCATTTTAAGTCTATAGAGAGGTACTGACGAGTTTACAAACCTCCTGGGGTTTATTTTCCGAAATACGGCCGATATTTGGAATTATTTGAGATTTTTGATTTCGCCCGTCTGACGCCTGAAATTAGCCGCCTCACAATTAAGGGAAAATAGACCGGCCGAAATAACTGCTTCGCGTAACCAAACATGTCAACCTATCGGCAATCTAACACTTAATTTCTATAAAATGGACATCTAGCATCCTATTTACGACAGATTTCCGATTCTGAAGTGTAAAATCAACGCTTGTTAACCGCTTTCTAAATGGCAAGTTGACAAGAGCTCACGAATGCGAAAGTTTATAGGCAAAACTGAAACCGAGCTCCTGGTTATGGGAATTCTTCGAATTGCCCCAAATTTTAGTTTTGAAGTCTCGAGATATAGTGTTTTAACGTACATTGAAATTTTGTTTGGGTTTTTTAGCGAGCGCTTCAGAATAAGTCGATCAATTTTAAGTGATCTCAAATTGACCTCAGAGTGTTTGTTTACATTGACTAGTCGCATCGGTTACATTGGAATGAGCGCTCTATATTAACTAATATTCTCATTCCATATTTCATTTTATAAAATATTTAAGATAGTACGCGCCCACTCATTGGTCAATAGGTGTGTTCAGATGAGACTATGTAAACACGGTTGTGACGTCACGCTGTTTGTGTTTCCCGGTACAATTTGAAAACATTTCAAAGCTTTCGCAAGACTCATAAAGCAATTTCAAGTACAAATATCAAGGAAATAAAAAAAAAAGAATTGCCAAATTTCGATTTGGGGTTTAGCTATCTCTTCCCCGTGAGCCCGAGGAAACAAAGCAAAAGAAAAACCACAGCGCTTTCCCTGCCTCGATGATGTTGAGCTACACGACCTACAGCGAAGCTAAGAGGACAAAATATGCAACAAAATAGGCAGTAAACGTTTTTCAAGGTAATTTTTGCATTAAGCACTACAACAAAATTCTCTATAAGACATTCTTTATTTTAAAAAATGTACACGAAAACGTACACCAAACTAAGCGTATATGCTACAGACTGTAAATGCTTCAAATCAAACTTTGCGCGGCCGATCGGTTGCCGTGTTTTGGCTGTCAAATTAGCGTAAAATTTATTTTCTCTGAGACCTTCTCAGCTTAAAAATATACTACAACCTGGATCCGCTGCTTGGGCTATGATTCCTATCCAGCAAAACTTTACAAGGCACGATGAGCGATTCAACTTCTCAACCTTGTTCTCGGGCTGCCAACTCGGGCAAGTTCACGCCACTTTCAGAAGCGGTCAAGCACAGTGAAATTCATTTCCAGCTTAAACAAACTTCTCATCTTGAAGTTCTTTCCTTACCGATTCGTATAGTTTGGGCATTTCTTCTGGTTCTCGCCGAGCGTTCGGTATTTTCCTGCACGATTTCAGAAGAATCAAAGCATTGACCAACATGGCGCTTGCATGAGGCTTGCCAAAAATTTCAACTTGATTTTGACTTTTATAACGCGAATT
>JAEMWC010000036.1:1737500-1800000 GCA_016490735.1 Pachyseris speciosa
CCGACCGCAACACAAACAGAAAGCGTAAATTTGGCACTTTTCAAGTAATGCTGTGTAGTAACTTTAATATCATTCACTTAATTATTTTCAGTTACCGTTTTGTTAAATTTCAGAGCCGTGGAAATATTTTGAATGAATAATTAAACAATTATTGAACTCGGCTGTTGTATGATATGAAGATATGCAGATCTCGGAGGGTGAATTATACAGCGTTCAGTTCAAGGCAGCTCAAGCAAAATCGTAATTACAGGTAATTACAGGTTGATATCAGCAGTATAACAGTCTATGATATTTCAATTTAGTGATGGTGAATTTTGAGACCCGATAGCAACATCCCTGAAGATGTGGAAAAAAATTAATAGTTTTATCGGTATAAAAGCATTCTCCGTCACTTTGTGCCCTAGCCTCCTTCGCAGACGTCTTTGGGCTCGTCACGCGTTCCTTGCCCACGAACGTCTGCATAACTGAACTGCCACTTCCGTTCGCCGGCGGTTAGCCTTTGTTTTGAACTAACCAATAACGAGCTGCGGAAGAATGGAAATCGACACCCAATTCACGTGTATCGTCTGTGAAAATAATCCCGGGGTCGAAGTCCTACTTTCAAAAAATTGGAAAACGAACTATGATTGTCTAACCACCGCGAACGGAAGTGGCAGTTCAGTTCAGCAGACGTTAGTGGGCAAGGAACGCGTGACGAGCCCAAAGACGTCTGCGAAGGAGGCTATTTATGCCCCCCTTCCCCAAATTTCGTCCATGCGTTCTTCTTTAGCCCCCCCCCCCCCCCCCCCCACTCAAAAACTTGCTGCGCGGTCCCTCTAAATCCCTGCAGGTTTAACGAACGTTGCGTTTACAGCCAAGTCTCCCGATGGCGAGGACATATCTTGAGTTGATCAATGTTTTGCGGGCGTGAAAAGTGATGCGCTCTTGCGAGAATAAGCTCAACTTATCTATAGTACTCATGCTTATCTATAGTACGGCTGCAGTTGAGCAATGGCATGCAAGACTTTGACAGACATTATCCTTGCTACTGAAACCACATTGCCCGCCAACGATCTCTTGAAATGAACACGTTTCACCTTCCATAGAGTAAAAACATGATTTCCGTACTCTAGTGTAAAACCCTGACCATGGGGATAGGTCGATTCACGCCTTTGGCAAAGACGCGCAAACACTATTTGCGCAACCTGGAATTCAGCTAAGTAGGAGTGCCGAGTCGATTGGGAAATCTGGATCCGAATTTCCAATCGAACACAAAATCCGAAAACGGATTTCGCGGCGGATTTTGTTAATAGGAATCTTTCCCCGCCATGGATTTCAATCATCAAAATCCGTCGCGAAATCCGTTTTCGGATTTTGTGTTCGACTGCAGTGAAATCCGAAATATCAAGATTTTAAGATCTGAATCCAAATTTGCCAATCGACTGCACCCGAGAGGTTGTTCTCGACCCCAGGACTAACATAAATAATGAAGAAACGAATAGTTATTAGGGTTGTTTCTCTGCGAGAATTTTGGGGAAGCAACATCATAATAAGGATGCTGGTACACGTTGTGTTGATATGAAAATGAGACGCTTTTTCAAAGGGCCATTGTTGCGTGAATTTATCCCTTGGGTATTTTTTTTAAGGCTACTTTATTTTTAGGGATAGACCATTGAAAAAGCAATGGAAGGCTGGGGTGGGGATTTTCGGAGACTCAAGAAGCGCTTTTCATTTGAATGGAAAAACCGGGGAGAATTTTCTGTCTTAAAAAACGGAAAAATTTTCCTCAATCAAAATAGAACTGGACTAGAGCATTCTTTTCACACTGAGGGTGTACTCTTTAAGAAACTAGGTACTAACAACGTCAAGGAGCATGGAACTAGTGGAACGCCGCAGATGTTACAGGATTTTAGGATCATCCCGACAAACACAAGAAAGAGGAATACCTCAGAAGGTATTCCTTATATGTTTTGAACAAATTCCGGTGCAAAAATCCGTTCCATTTGATTTACTAAGGGAACAACCGGGTTTTCGAAAGTGCCAAGGACTTCGCACGAGGGGTGTCACGCAATCGACAATAACGCCCTACACAAGTTCGGGTCTAATCAGCTCCATAATGAGCTCTTATCAGCTCCAGTTCCAACACTAAAACAGATCTAAATGTGTCACAGATGTCTCAACAACTTACCCAGGCATATGGTTGATGAACTGCAGCGTTTCTTACGATCAGATATAATACTAGGCAAATTCGACGAAGGAGTTTCTGAAAGTTTTGTATCAGAGCTACAATAGTTTGGACAACAACTGAACCCGATTGCAGCCTCTATCGGCTTCATTCTGCCGCTTCAAGACAACCCACGCTACTATTCGACGCTATTATACAATGGTAAGTCAAATTCATTCTCAAATGAAATATGGAATGAGAATATTAGTTAATATGGAGCGCTCATTTCAATGTAACCCGATGCGACTAGTCAATGTAAACAAACACTCTGAGGTCAATTTGAGGTCACTTAGCGCAAAATTTCTTCAAATTGATCGACTTATTCTGAAGCGCTCGCTAAAAAACCCAAACAAAATTTTAATGTACGCTAAAACACTATATCTCGAGACTTCAGAACTAAAATTTGGGGCAATTCGGAGAATTCCCATAACCAGGAGCTCGATTTCAGTTTTGCCTAAAAATTTTCGCATTCGTGAACTCTTGTCAACTGGCCATTTAGAAAGCGGTTAACAAGCGTTGATTTTACACTTCAGAATCGGAAATCTGTCGTAAATAGGATGCTAGATGTCCATTTTATAGAAATTAAGTGTTAGATTGCCGATAGGTTGACGTGTTTGGTTACGCGAAGCAGTTATTTCGGCCGGTCTATTTTCCCTTAATTGTGAGGCGGCTAATTTCAGGCGTCAGACGGGCGAAATAAAAAATCTCAAATAATTCCAAAAATCGGCCGTATTTCGGAAAATAAACCCCAGGAGGTTTGTAAACTCGTCAGTACCTCTCTATAGGCTTAAAATGAGGGTAGGTTAGGTTTTCGACTGTGGCCGCCTTTTGCTCGATTTTCCTGTGCACTTACTCTTAATGAATTTCATTTGGCATTCACCCACCATACATAGCTACCTTTGTTCACACTTGGATCAAAGTGATATTACAATTCCAATGTGCAACCATATATTTCTTTACACTCAGCAAATAAAAGATTAGATCATGGCAGTAGACACACTTTTAAGCGCCTATTTTTTATATTGGTACATAGACTGGTGACATCCATTGAGACAAGCCCTATAGCAAGCAAATTTACCTGATTAGTTGTCAATTAGTGTTCTGGGAGGTCTTTGCATGTTAGACTTTCATGCCTGTGCTTTTGCCTCCTTTTGTTGACGTCTTTGTTGCTTTCTCTGTTTGCAATTTTCTGTTTTCTTATGTTCTTATTCCCATTAATGTTATCTGTATACAGAAAACAGACTAGCATACCATTCACTTCCTTTATTTTGAACATTTATCTCTGACAATTCTTTCACCATTAGATGGGCTTTGGTTACTTGTTTCTGGATATTGTCTGGCTTACACGTGTTAGTCAGGTCAGGGTAATATGTTTTACCACTGCTTCCTCCATGAAGGGCTGATAGGGTGACGAAAGGAAAATAATGCCGCTCGCATTACAGTTTATGTATCTTGTCATAACAGAACCTTCAGAGCTGCAAATCCTGGTCCAGTCTCAGCTTGCTCTGGATGGGTCTGATAAATACAAGACCTTTTTAGCTTGTCGATTTTGTTTTTCCATTGTAGACCATGTGATCTTCCCAAGGGGATTTGTCTTTTGTCTTTTCATAAATTATGCCAACATATGCACGTGAATATGGCGAATTTTCAAAGAAACAGGGTAACATCACATGGTCTACATTGGGAAAACAAAATCTACAAGCTAAAAAGGTCTATTACACTGCCAAGAGCATCCTTTAAAAATGGGATTTAATAACATGTTGAATGCATCAGGGGCACCCAACGAGCCAAAGCAGCCAAAAGCTGTAGAAAGGCATTTTTAAGTACTTTATGGTGTTTGACGTCTGTTTAAAGTGACGTTTTGGTTAGCAAGAAAACTTTGATCTGTTCGGATTCCCTAGCTGAAATGTTAATTGCCCGAAAATGTTAGGGAACAAAATCTTTCTTTGAGAAAATACTACCTGAAATGAACTTTCTAGGGAACCTTTTTTTCTTTCCGAAAATGCTAGCTGACGTTTTTTACTGCCAAAAACAGCAATAACGACTTCTCCGAAAACCTCAGGGGTTATGATTTCCACATTACGAATCTTTTAGGCTACGTTTTACTTACGAAAATCCGAGTGCACTCTTTAATCGCCGCCGAAAGTCCAAGGCGAACTACCCTCCACCGAACAGATATCTACCGAAACTTGTCATTGGGTGCCCCTGATGCATGGGAATTGGTACACTGAGCACACGAGAAGCCTCCACTGTCAACCCTCCGACCTCATTCCCAGGGTCTCTCCACTTCCCATTCCCTTGAGCGAGTGATAGAAACAAGAAGAGGAAAGACCCCAGCAACAATTTTGTCAACCCTCATGAACTCAAAAGCACCATTCTGTATCTTAAGATTGAAGGCCCCCTTTCCAGAGATTCCCTGACATGTTTAAAGGTTTCTTGCTATCTTAAAAACAATGTAATTCTTTCCCAGCCCTTATTTCAGCAGGGCAGGAAAAAAAAATCATGTGTCCATGTTTCATGAACTACATTTGTCTAGTAGCTCCTTTCACATATTTTGGGAAGCAGCCCTAAAACAGAACAGGTGTGAAATTAGAGATTTTTTCAATTGGTGTAATTTGACAGGCTAATTTAATTAAATAGATACATTTTTTATTTATTGATTCTGGGGTCACAAATTTAAAGAAAAACTTAATTTAAAATCAAATTTTCTTATTGACCACATCTGGTCCCAAGCCTGTAACAGTAAATCAATCAATCAATCAATCAATCAATCAAAACAGCCAATAAACAATAATATATAAATAAATAAAAACAGCCACAGCTTCATCTTGAAGACCAACTGGTCCATTCACACTTGCTGCTGTGTTGCTTCAAATGGCAACCAAAACGTCTTAAAAATACACTCATTCTCAAAAATTACCATCATTTTAAAATTCATACGTTTATAATCATAATAATGTATCAGTCAATTCCAAAAGCGCCCATCCCCACCCCTTCCCCCCTTCCCCCCCCGCGCAAACACCCGGGCATTTGACTTTTTTGCAAAATTTTGGTCAAATGCCCCGCTGTGTTTCCCGTTTAGACGGTCAAATGCCCCACCGCTAGGGCCTCAAAAGGGGTCATATCCCACGCTGTTGGGGGCATATCTTATCCCAAACCATTTCCCATGCTATAATGGAACGCTTATTCAAAAGAAGAAAATTTCTATACAGTTTGTTGCCAAAAAGGATCGACTCAATACGTGAACTCGGATATCCAAAGTCTCTTTAAATTTAACAGCTCCATTTAATTGGCCATGTTCTAAACGAGTAAGGGCCTGGGAACGAATACAGATTCCATTGAAAATCAATGAAATTGAACTAAATCGATTCTCACATGAAAGTGTATCTCACAATAAGCAGTTTCAGCAAGTTTGAGTACGTTTGGTTGAAAAGCCGCCAGATAACATGTATTTAAAACTGAAACAAGAAATTCTCAAAGAATTTGTAAGCGGCCTTTTTGACCATCCGAGCCAGATCAATACATAGGATATAGTTCCCGTCGATCGTAATTCAATGTTTGTTGAAGTTTGCATGACAGACGATTTGTGACTCCGAATGATAAAGACGTTTAAATTTCAATGTGCTATATACGGAATGTTTACTGGCTTAGTGGTTTAGTGCGTTCTCTTCGTACTGTAGCAGTGCGGCCCATGGCTCAATTCCCCACGTCATCAAGTTTTTTTTCCTTTGATCTGTTTTTTTTTTCCATTCCTTTTCACTTGATTTTCTTTTTACTTTTGTCATCGCTTAAATTGTAAGCTGGTTTTGCAATTTAACACGGAAAAATGGTGAACCGATTCTATGGATATTGACTACTCGAAATACCAACGCCAACTTCCGATTAAGCTTGACAAAACACTGGCATTTCGATTTAAAAATTTGAAAGAAAGCGAAGAATTTGGTATAAACCGGTGTCTTAGATCCGTTGACTAGTTTCTCGAAGATAACCGAAAAAGAAAAGCTACACGCGTTGTTGGTTTGACTTCCGGTATTGCACATCACTAGTACTTAGTCCACCACTCGATCAATACTTGTTTAGCATCAAAAACCGGGCCAGGAAACGCTCTAATAAATTCGGTTCCTATAAGAGGTACGTTGGAGGAATTCAATTCTTACTAAACATTTCTTTTAGAAAGGCTTTCGCGATTTCTTACTCTGACCCCTAAATAAATATTTTTGTTCAAGAGCCTTTCAATTTGCGTGAATTAGTCGACCGTGAACTAACACGAAACATCGCTTCGTATTCTGTGGCCCCTTCTTTCTCTTAACAATAGCGAACAGTTCAATCTTGAAATACACAATAGTTTGCTCTCTCTTGTGGTGTAAAAGTTAATCTTTAACAAGAAAATGCAACGTGAGTACGATACTTTTCAAGTTCGGGTAAAGTTGTATACCAACCTGTATACCGGAAACGCATTTAAAGCCGTGGTCGTATGCTAAAATTGCTACTCACTCGTAGAGAAATGGCAGTTTTATTTTACGGTCAACGCAAAAATGGTTTCGGAATTCGAATAGCACAAAGATATAAAAATTATTGTAAAGCGATAAGTATAAATCGAGATACAAATTTTTATGCACCCAACAAATTTCACTGAAAAATTTAATGAGATGTTGGAGATTACGCTAATTTTAACACGTCCAAAAATAACTCGTTTTGAACATTTAATAAGCTGTTTGCGGTTTAGCTACGCATGAAAGTATAAAAGTTAGCTAATTCGTAACGAATTGTTACACCTGAAGAATATAACAGGTAAAAAGTGTTATGTATCTGTCTAACGTGTATTCGGCGGTAAACAAAATTATTTTTGAAGATCTTTAATATTCTTTGCGTGTTTTGTGCGGTTTGGTTTATCAAGCTATAACTTAATTTTTCTTGCGATTCAGTTAAACCTTTTCAATATGTTGCTGAAAACCGATCAAAAGAAACGCTTTCAATTAAATTCCTTTGCTATGAAATGTATATTGAAGTAATTCAATTCCGGCTAAACATTTCTTTTGCAAAGGCTTTAACGATTCGTGACTTTGGTGACCACTCACGTTAATTATTACAAAATTCTCTAGTGAAGGTAACTGATGAGCAAGTGGCGCAATCGGATAAAGTGCAGACTATGGGCGATGAGATCTGAGGGTCGCGCGTTCCAAGTCCTGTCACCGGAGAGTAAACAGTTTATTTATTTGCTTGTCATTGTTTCTTCCTCTGGCCGAGAGGGGTACGGGGCAAGTGACGGACGAAACGACGAGAAAAAAAAAAACGGGTAATGCAAGAAGAAAATCTATACAAAAAATTTCTATACAGTTTGTTGCCAAAAAGGATCGACTCAATACGTGAACTCGGATATCCAAAGTCTCTTTAAATTTAACAGCTCCATTTAATTGGCCATGTTCTAAACGAGTAAGGGCCTGGGAACGAATACAGATTCCATTGAAAATCAATGAAATTAAACTAAATCGATTCTCACATGAAAGTGTATCTCAAAATAAGAAGTTTCAGCAAGTTTGAGTACTCTTCCAAAACCCCGCACTGATTACCTAAAGAGAAGTCTTTCGTACAGTGGAGCTCAGTTGTGGAACAGTTTACCCCTAGAATTAAGACAAGCGACTTCCTTGAGAGATTTTAAGAATAAATTGAGTCGCCACAGTTTTAAGTAAGTTTTAAGTAGTTTAAGTAAGATTTTAAACACGGCCTCCAAGAAAAGCAGCCTTTATTGTTTTTATTTTTTATTATGTTGTGATTGTAATTAACTAGATAGAGAGTTAGTTGATAATAATTAAGCTGATGGAAATACCGTGTATAAATAAAGTTATCTTATCTTATCTTATCTTAAAGCGTGTCCCTCCAAACCATACAGTCTCTATTTTTCACAATTTTCAAAATCTTTTTTTTTCAGCTCCAATTCAACTGAGCAGCGTCAAAGTTGGTTAGGTGACATTTTTGAGATGCTCTTTCATGTAGTGGAAACAATTTTTTCCAATCGATAAATTTTAAAACATCGTTCCCAGGCCCTTACTCGTTTAGAAAATGGCCTATTACAGGTGGTTATCTTTTTAATACAGAAAAAAGTAAACAATTAAGAAAACCTAAGGAAGAGAACTCAAATCAAGTGTAAGCTTTATAAATCTAAAGCAGATCACTCTTGCATGAAGCATTTTGTCACGCTCCCCGCTCATATTAAATATTTTGATCTATTCCAAAAAAAATCGCTTACTTACCTTTGCAAACGAAATCTAAAAAAATTGCTCGCTAAAACCCCTTTTCTGACTGTTTTGTACTCACTCCACACTTTGAGTAAAGGCATATTGAATTATTATAACAGAAGCAGAGCGAAGGGTGAAGGGAGCGAAGCGGCTCCCGTGGTGAATGAATGAATTTTCACGCGAGACGCGCGAAATCCTTTACATGGCGACCGCTGACCAGTGTTTAGCCCATAGTCAAATGCCTCACTGGGCGTGGACTCATGTCGGGTCAAATTCCCTGCTGTTCGCGGCTACCCTCTGGTCAAATACCCGGGGTATGCCCGGGGGGGGATGGGCGCTTTTGGAATTGACTGATACATAATAACACAAAGATTATTAGCAATAACACAAAGCCCTGACCTTTGCAAATCTTTCGTTTTTCAGATATAAATATTTTTAGGTCTCTCTAAGACAGCTCCCCATCGCTACAGTTAACTTTATTTTTTTAATGTTTGCCTGCTAAGCATTATAGTTAAAATTACACTTGGAATGGATATCTCAAAAACAATGACTAACTGAATGTATGAGCTTGAATGCTACAACCTTGAATGCTTTTAAAGAGTCCAATTTTTGACTCACCTCCAGTTTGCTTCCGCTCTTGAAGTCATATTTGAGCTTGTTGGATGATTAGTTTCTCTTCCACTAGGTGGAGATGATGAGGCGAGTCTCGATTTCCTGTCCTCCATTGCTGCACCATGTAATGCACCATGTGCTTTGTACTCATACCCAGTCGCTGCCGGTCTAAATCAACTTCCGACGAGTCGACCTTAGGGGTCGACGAGACGAAATCAGCACACGGCGAGTCGAAGAGGAGTGATGCATTATAACCGGTCGATTTCAGGGTCGACGAGACGAACTCGGTGATGATGAGACGGATACAAGCAAATCACGACGAGTCGTTCTCGAGAGTCGACGAGACGAACTCAATACACGACGAGACGAATAGAAGCAACTCACGACGAGTCGATCTCGAGAGTCGACGAGACGAACTCAGTACACGACGAGACGAACCCGAATAACGGTTCGACGAGTCGAAAGACCTCTCAGAGGTTGTATTTCCTTCGCATTTCATTTCTTTCTTCTTTCTTCTTGTCCTTCTCTTCGTTCCTCTTTCTAGCCGCCTCCAGTCTTTCCAGGTTCCTGAAACAGGAAGATGATCAGTAATCAATGTAATACTGTAAGCATCGGGTTGTTTAACAAAAAAGAGGTTGCCAGTGTTGTTTTTGTAACGCCGATAAATGCTATACACTGAAAAATTTGACTAGTTAAAATAACCAATTAAAATTGTCGCCAAATCATGCCAAATGTATCTGAGAGAATCTTTTTCTTTTTGTCAGTTTCACCAATTTAAAATAGTTTGGTTTCTTTTGGTTTGAAATAATTAGTTTAATAAAGTTAAAAGTTAATTTGACCTTTTTGTTCGGTTGTTTTTACTTCAAAATTTACGTTGTTTTAACCACTAAAAATAGTAGTTTTAACCAGTTTCTTTTATGGTAGAATAACCAATATCTTTGGCTGAAATAACTGACTCAATTCATTTAGTTAGAGACTATCCAAAATGAGTTTATTCAACCATTTAAAAAAGTACCCGGGGTGCATCTGAGAGAACCCATTTTTTTAGTTACTTTTCGTTAATATACAAGAAATTGTTAATTTGACCATAAATAACAGTAGATTTAACTCATGTAAGAGAGTTAAAATGACATAGTTAAGAGGATGATATTGACAAACAATTTAAGTTACACCTTTACTGAAGGTATACATGCAGTTAAATGTATAAAAGCAGTAAAAAACGGTTTCATAGAAAGCAAAATTAACGATCACACTTCTCTACAGGAATGTATATATTGACTGGCAACTTTTTCCTTTCTTCCATTTTTCCATAAACATAATAACAAACTGTAACTGCATGTTTAAACGATATTGATCAGAATAGTGTGTTTCCACTTCTGGGCTCACAATTCGCCCCAATGCAGTGCATTAAAGAAATAATAACTTTCTGTGGAAACGAAAGTGGATATAATCATTTTGTTAGATATTACAGTGTCACACATGCAGTTGCTATTTTAGAGTTCTGTATACATTGCTATGAGGAAACCATGTTGTGCATGTTAGTAGACTGCCTAGTATTTTGAGCTCTCCACTGTAAAAAAGTCAATCTGATTATGCAAAATATTTTCATTTGCTCACTGTAAACTTGCTAAAATATGACATTCTTAACTAAATCTCAAACTGTGTACATTTTCAGCCCTCTCCTCAATTTTGGCCAATCTCAGACTCAATCGGCTCTCAAGCAAGAAAGTGAAGTGGTTTCCATGCCACTCTATTCATCTTGCCTACCAGTAATGCTTCAACACTAATTGGCGGTGCACGATTTCTTCTTCTCGACTCGGGTATTACAATATACTAACGAAATAAATAAACATTCTGCTATGACCATCCAGGCCCTTTGGGTAGTTAGCATTTAAGGTATATAATAATAGCATGCAATTAATGTGGTAATGACACTTAAAATATTGATTTTTTTTTAAAATGATAGGCTACCATTCCATCGGCTGCCAACACCAGTGACTGCACATCAGCAACTGTTGCCCCTTTCAAAATCAGACGGGGTGCTTCTGTTGCAGCTACCTCATGTTTTGCACCCACATCTGAATCATTCTACAACAACAAAAAATGATTTGATGTCTATAACGCCTTGACATTACTTATAATCTCAAACTACAAATTATAAATGTTTCATGATATTACAAGGGTTTGGCATTGCTGCTATGATGCAATGGCTTTCATTTTCTCTCACACGTGGAATTGTGATGTTTTAGGGTGCAAAAAACCTTGCGGTAAATCACTTACCTCTAGAGCGTGGTCTAGCCATACAAACGTGAACCTCAAACCGCAAACCTGACGGCAAGGCACTGGTCACGTGAGTCCTTGACGTTCGCGGTTCGCGGGAAATGCCGAAAGACCTCAACCTTAAGGTCTCTAATAACTGCAAGCCCCGGGGGTACTCCCCTATATGTCCTATACGGGGATGTGCCGCTGGATAGGGTATGGTTTTTGGCTCCTCCATCCTAAACCGGTATATAATTTCAAGCGAGTTGTCCTGATAAGGGTCTGGACCCGTGCTAAACAGGGTATTTTTAGTCGTGGATACGCGAAGCGTAGGAACGACTGTTGTTGGGGGTCAGATTATGCAAATTTGTCACTCACTCAGATGTAAACAAATCGATATGTCAACGGCACTACGGCAGACAAAATAGATATCGATTTTCCGAAATATTGCCGGAACACCTCTATCGGCTTTCCGAAGTATGTCTAAGGAGCAACAGTCGAACCGATGAACGGAATGAAAAAAGTAAAGTAGAGTAACTTTATTTCAGCTCGGATCGAACGAATAAACGGCAAAAGGAACGTTCGATCAAACAGCCAGACGGCGAAAGAAAATTATAAACAATATTCCGTCACAAGCGCAGTTTCTCCTACGTTCATTCAATTCACGATCTGTGGGAAAAAATATGAGCCTTTCAACCAAGATATTTTCCAAGTGTGCACAGAAATTGATGACGGAAACTTTTGACACAAATATAGCTCCATTCGCGAAGCCATTTTCAGCGTTGGAAATAATATTCTAACGAGAACAACGCAATCTAAAATCAAATAATTTATTTGTGGCGCCATCGCGTCTAGCCACAATGTAAACACAAGTCTGCTTTGAGAAATACTCTTCGTTTTAACTAAGGCTATGTCTACACTATGCCGGATAGCATTTTATGCCGTTGTGAAAAATACTACGGCCTGGTGTGAACGGCAGTGGCCCAAAACCGCCGCTATCTTTCCACTAGAATCCAATTTTTGCTCCTCGTTGTTGATTTCCGTTTCGGTTCGATTCTTTGTTCACACTACTCCAGAAAGTGTCACGAAAACCTATCCGATATGCGACGATTCACTTTCAAGACCGCAGCGGCCCAGCATCGCTCCGACGCAAAAATCGTGCCGAAATCATCGTTTTAAATGTGAACAAAGGCCCTATCCGATATGGTTTTCGTGCCGGCACAAGAGCTATCCGGTATAGTGTAGACATAGCCTAAACGCGCCATTTTTTCAGTAAAAGTTTTGAATGAAACTTGTTCATTTTAATATCCAAAAACTTGGTATCAATGGTTATTTAAGAAAACGAGGGCAAATGTTGCATTTCACACCGGCAGTAAAAAGCGTAATTTGCATATGTCAAATTTCTGTTGCGTTCGTTCGACAGCTTTGTGTAACAATATCCTCGAAATACTGCTGTGTTTGGCTGGCTTCGTTTTGGCGAAATCGTCTTTTTGCCTGATATTTATCCCACCATACGGACAAGACAGAAACCTTTTCAGCTTTCGAAAGGAGCACATTGTTTTAACTCCCACGATATCTTCCTGCCTCGATAATTCATTCAAACGCAAATATGTAAATATGCACCCCGAGGTTAAATTGCGTTATGCACATGTCATCGGCTTCCCCGTGGGATCGACCCCCGGGCTAACCAGGGGGATTGTAAAATCAGTGAAGCAAACTTGAGGAATTTCCCCGGGGGTCGGGGAATCTCTTAAGACAAAGTCCCCTGGGTGAGGTGTCTCTCAGCTGAAAATCCCTGTAACATCCTTTTCAAACTTGTAAATTCCCCCACCTTTAATCTTTGATCGTAAAACAATGTCAAGATTTTCCCCTACCCTCGGGCAAAGAATCCCATCCATCTCCTTGTATTCCCCCACATATCTCCCTGGTAGGCCCGGGGTAGACCCTACCGGGAAGCCGATGACATCTGCATTAAGCTCATGAACAAAAAAGCTCAAAAGAGCTGGCCGTTTAAACGCATTAAAACCTTGTTTAAACACTTTCCAGCAAGAGTTTTTACGCGTTTAAACTAGTTAAAACGCCGTTTCTCGGGTCACCCTGGCTTAATCCCCCTTATCGCAAATAAGGTCACATATCCACGACTTCTTCACAGTTGTACTTTGATTTAAGACTGTCGTCAACTATATAGCCTACGAGCAGGCTCCCCAGTTTTTTCTTGTTGAGGCGCGAATCATGCGGAGGCGGGTCGCGCCGTAACAAAAAACTGCAGAGCCTGCTTGCAAGCTATCGACTATTTAGCAATCCGAACGGAATCCGAAATCGGAGACGTTTATCTGTATTTATTCAGCGGGTCATCAGTAAACATTACACCATTTTCAGGACTAACAAAAAGAACAAATTAAAAGAGTGTGGATATACGATATTAGCCTTTGTCCTAAACAGGGTCTTATAATACAAGGCGTTGCCCTACACAGGGTAGGTATTTAAGGTTATTTTTGTCCTAAACAGGGTCACGGTTTCAACCCCCCAGCGGCACCTCTATACCCAAGTGGGAGGGCGAAGGGTATCCTATTTAACTATTGCAAAGTTAAGCCGGTTACAGACGAGCGAGTTTTCCTTGACAAGTTTTGACTTGACAAACTTTATTTGCTGGTGTGCAAAGACAAAATTGTCAAGTTTTTCCTTGACAAGTGCACTTGTTCAAAAACTAGCATGCTAGTTTTTGAACAAGTGCACTTGTCTAGGAAAAGCTTGACACATTGCAGAACTTGTTCGTCTGTACGGGTCGACAAGGAAAACTTGTCAAATAAAATGTTGTCCGCTGTGTAATTGAATTGTTGGCTACAGTGAATACTTGCCAAAGAAAACTTGTTCGTTCGTTCACACCAGCAAATAAAACTTGAACATAACTTGAACATAACTTGAACATAACTTGAACATAAATATTAGCAAATAAAAATTGTCAATGAAACTTGTCAAGGAAAACTTGCTCGTCTGTAACCGGCCTAAGGCCGGTTACAGACGAGCAAGTTTTCCTTGCCTAAGGCCGGTTACAGACGAGCAAGTTTTCCTTGACAAGTGTCATTGACAATGTTTATTTGCTCATATTTACGAACAAGTTTTGCCTTCACAAGTTTTATTTGCTGGTGTGAACGAACGAACAAGTTTTCTTTGGCAAGTATTCACTGTAGCCAGCAGTTCAATTACACAGCGGACAACATTTTATTTGACAAGTTTTCCTTGTCGACCCGTACAGACGAACAAGTTCTGCAATGTGTCAAGTTTTTCCTTGGCAAGTGCACTTGTTCAAAAACTAGCATGCTAGTTTTTGAACAAGTGCACTTGCCAAGGAAAAACTTGACAATTTTGCCTTTACACACCAGCAAATAAAGTTTGTCAAGTCAAAACTTGTCAAGGAAAACTTGCTCGTCTGTAACCGGCTTTACTCAGCGAACAATATTCGCCTTCGAACGTGCAGGTATTAGGTCAGCGGTTGCTTGCCAATGCTCGCTGGATACAAGTATTGTTGGTTTGAGAGGCATTCTGCAAAGATGTATGCACTCAAAAGGTTCGTAAATTTATTTTATTTATTGGCCACAGCCGCCACAGGTCAGGTAGCCTTTCGTGGCTATGTTGTAGTTCAATTTTATCCTTGCTTTTATTTTCTTTTGTTCTCGTATATGGTAATGTATGATAATGAGTACAAAACAAAGGAAAATAAAAATTGAACCAAGGACAAAATTGAACCACAACAGCTACGCCAGGTTAGTGAGGGTACGCCAGTTACACCAAATATTGCCTTGATCACTCGCTTCAGTACGCCGACATCTTGTCGATCGCACGGCGGTACGCCGCAAAATTTTAAAACCCACGCCGAAGATCTTCGGCGTAACCTAAACTAAATCCACCCTGGCAGTTGGGGTCTAAAGAATAGAAAATGTTCTCTTCATCTCGCGAGGTCTGAGCCAGAAAATCTCCCCACAAATTAGATCGTGGTCCAATACTCGCCCTTCATACATTTACGGTAATCTTTAGAAGGTTAAAGGGTAACCCATCAGTTCCACGAAATACAAGGACTTCTCCGATCTCAAAGACTAAATCAGTCGCACATGAAGCACCATCATTAGGATCGTCATCTGAATGATAATTTTTGGTTTCCGGTTGCTCTGCGTTACTGACGAAAATGCAATCTCGCATCGGTGCAATGCCTAATTCACGTCTTGATGCGTGTTGACCATTAATGGTTGGTGGGGTTCCGTATTTCCTCTTCTGGAAATTTCTCAGGGATTTCATCGGTCTAGACTTGTGAATGGCTCTCAAATTTGCCTTTGGGTCGGCAGTTACAGTTCCATTGTTTCCAAGTTTCTCCACATACCCACCGCAACAATTCATTCTTCCAATGTAAATGTTGCCTGTCTTCCTCAGGTCTCCAGTGGAGAAACTATGCTTTAGCTCGTGGCGTTGTTGGAACATCGCCCACATTGCCTGTGATGAGTTGTTGTCATTGTCATGATCTTCGGTTGTGTATCAATCTCGTACCCAGAGTCCTCAGGCTCTTTGGCCAGCGGTTAGTTGTCAGGAGAGACTCTGGGATAATGGACCGCCATTTTCCCAGAAAATCTGGGGTAAAACAATGGAAGCCGTTACGGGCCAGCCAATCAAAACATCTGATTTTTTCCCATTATCCCATAGTCTCTCCTGGCGACCAACCGCTGGCCAAAGAGCCTGAGGACTCTGGGTACGAGTACGAGATTGGTTGTGTATGTGTATTGGTCTTCATGAATGTTTTAATATTACTATATTAAAAATGTGCACTGCAAAATATTTATTCCCAACATACCTCTGTAGCGTGATCGGACTGGGTCATCCACGTGAGAACTTTTGATGTGTCACCATAAGTTGTCTCGTTTAATCATGATGTCATCGAAGTGACCAAGTGACACAACTGCTGCACAAATTGGGCACTGCACAAACAACGGATGTAGAAGCAAGTCAGGTCGGGTTTCACCAGGTCTGTTACAGACCTCTATACCACTTTTGTTGACTTAACAAAAGCATTTGACACTGTCTGCAGAGAAGGTCTTTGGAAAATCATGGCAAAGTTTGTCTGCCCTGAAAAGTTCATCAACATCATACGTCAGTTTCATGACGGGATGCAAGGAAGAGTGCAAGACAATGGGAGACTTCTCATTCTTTCCTCGTCACAAATGGAGTGAAGCAAGGATGTGTCCTTGCCCCTACCCTGTTCAGCATAACGTTCTCTGCCATGCTATCAGATGGTTATAGAGACTCAGAACTTGGTATTGGCATCAACTACGGTTTTGACGGATCCTTATTCAGCCTCAGGCGACTGCAAGCAAAGACTAAAACCGCTTCAGACTCAGTGAATGACTTCCTCTTTGCAGATGACTGTGCGCTTAATTCAACAACATCAGAAGAAATGCAGCAGAATGTTGATAATTTTGCTTAATCCTGCAACAACTTCAGACTCACAGTAAGCATCAAGAAGACAGAAGTCATGCATCAATCGGCCCCAGGAAAAGTCTATGCTGAGCCAAATATTATGGTGAATGGTCAACGTCTGAATGCTGTGGACAAGTTCACTTACCTGGGCAGTACCCTCTCAAGAAATGTCGTCACTGATGATGAGATTAATGTAAGGATCGCCAAAGCCAGTGCTGCCTTTGGTCGACTATACAACAATGTCTGGAATCGAAGGGGCATATCAACTTAACTGAGACTAAGATCCAGGTCTATCGTGCCATTGTGCTGACATCTCTTCTGTATGGATGTGAAACATGGACAGTTATCGTCGTCACGCCAAAAAATTGAATCACTTCCATATTAAATGGCAAGACAAAATTCCAGACACTGAGGTTCTCACACAGGCAGGCCTTCCCAGCATTTTCACTATGCTGATGGTGTCCCAGCTTCGCTCGGCAGGTCATGTTGTCCGAATGTCTGACAATAGACTTCCCAAGAAACTCCTGTATGGTGAATTGAGTCAAGGAAAACGCTCTCAGGGTGGTCAAAAGAAACGGTTCAAAGACACTCTCAAGGTCTCTCTAAAGGCTTTTGACCTTGACATCCAGACGTGGGAAGAAGTAGCGCAAAACAGAGGAACATGGCGTACTGCAATTCGCAAGGGCGTAGAGGCATATGAAGACAGCAGAATACAAGCAGCTGAGGAAAGTAGAGCGGCACGAAAGAACAGACCCCCGTCTGCCGCCAATATCCCATGCCCTCACTGTCGGAGAACATTTCAAGCTCGAATTGGCCTAACCAGTCATCTCCGAATCCACAGAAACCAACCCCAACCCCAACTCCAGGATGATTAGATGGTCTTCGTCGATCTCGACGGACGAACATTATTATTACAGAGGGGTCTCCTTTCCTAAAACACTGCCCAGTCTTCCAATTCAAGCAAAATGTCTTTAAGAGCAAATGCACAGAAATATCGAGAATAGCGTGGCCACGGTCAAAATCTAACTTACCTTTTTTTCGAGTTCATAGAGAGGTTTTTATGACTTTTCAAAGGTTTTGGGGTTATTTTTCTAAATACGGCCGACTTTCAGGAATATTGAGAAAATGGATTTCGCGCTCTCCCTGGCCAAAAATTGGCCGAAACATTTGGCAAAAAATAGCATTGCGAAAACGCAACGCGTTAAAAAATTAAAATGATATCTTCGGGAATTAGAAACTACTATTAAAAGGAGAAGTATTTGGCACTCTATATTTGTCCGTTTTTCGGCTGCAGACGATAGCTGTCCCTGCGAAAAACATATCTTTTAAAGCAGATTTGGCAATAGCCGTTGTAAAGTTTTAGTCTATAATTGCAAAATGTCTTTTCGGTATGTGGCCGGAGTCAAATCAAGTTCATTTATGCCTGTCAAATGTTGAAATGCTCTTCTTGCACGAGATATAAATATTTGTTTGGGCTTTTCAGCGGGCGCTTTGAAAAACGCCACAAAAATCTGAGAATTTCCTCTGAAATTTGAACTAATTAGCATATTGACATGTGAGCAAAAAGTTTAACTGTTGCTTCAAGATCCGGCCTCCAATTGCAAAATACTGATTTAAAGTTTTTAATTAGGTCAATCTGATGCTGCGATGGATGTGGTGATAGAGAAATATTTGTGTTATAAAATACAATTATACGACAAATTTAAGTTTCATAATGAAGACTCTACAAAGGACACCAGATCACAGCGAATACTATACGGAATATTTCACTGGCAAACTATAATAAATCATCCCTTGAACCTGAAATGAATGCTCTTCTATATATGAAACCACTGATTGTATAAAGATCCTGTATAACGTTCCTGTATAACTATATGCCTGTATCCCGACGTTTTAAATATAATATATAGATTTAGCCAATCCTAAAAGCGGAGCTCCACCATTATTATTTTTTACTGATATTGAACAGCACAGCATGGCTTTCCTTGCGGCAATATTTTATGTTTAGAGCAGTCAACAGTAATTGACCGCGGTTCAAAAACCTCAAAACATTACAAGAAAACAATACAGTCGACGCGTGTGTTTGTTCGAAAACAAATTTAGCAATCAAAGAATGATCAAATATTTTCATCCAACATCGTCGGACGAGTATGTTTGACGGTTTAGCCACGTCTCACAATAGTACATTGAATGGCTTTCCATGTTTGATTTAAATCAAACATGTTCATCCAAAGTTTCGCATTAGGAACAAATGTTTGATCGTTTAGCCACCTCAACAAACAAATCGTGCACAAACGGTAAAGAGCAACCAAATGAGCCACGTAACGTCGAAAATTTCAGCAATACTACGCAAAAATCATTTCTTGGACTCACTAGCTTGGTCCCGTGTTTGGTCAAACATTGTTTTGCGTTTAGCCACCAAACGTTATGCTTGACAAACACGTTAATGGATGAAAATTTTTGATCTTTTAGCTGGGACTTAACAAACATATTTCGTAGTAAGTTGAGCTTAGACATAAGCTTAAATGTCGTAGAAAAGAGAAAAAGGAAAACAATCCAGAAAGTTGCTGTAATTGCCCTCGTCGCGCAAAACATAAGTGATACTAATCCTTAATTTTACGAGGACTCATTGCGATTACCTGTTAACAATTTCTTAACACTGTAGAAACACAGACGTCGAAAAACATGTACAGTCAGCAAAAAGCGGAGGAAAAACACTCGTTCGCTTGCAAAACAACAAACAATCAATTCGACTAGCGACTTCCTTGTGTCCAAAACGAGTAGATTGTTATTTAGTCGAGAGAAAAATACAAGTTTCATTCCTGAACAAAAGTAACAACGATTAAACCAAATGCTAAGCATCAATTTATTTAAGTTACCTGTGTTGTTGAGCTTTCTACCACTTGAAAATACGTATTCATCCACTATAGTAAAAAACACGCATCTACAAAAATAGCAAACGGTTTGTCCAAAGAAAGAACTTCTTCCACCAAGTTTGAGCTACTCGTTCCTCCCATTCATGCCGGTGAGTTGTTAAGTGAATTTTCTTGGTGAGCTGCAAGATGCCGCGGTAAAGTGAACAAGCCCTTGAAGCGTTAAATCATTTTGTTTTTCAACCACACAATCCGGGCGCCATACAAGTGGATCCAAAATTTAAGAACTTTTGCCTTTTATCAGTTGAAAATTCACTTTCGGAGGATTCATTCGTCTCGGTGTTTAATAGCGTTCTTGCCCAGAACGGAAACAAGCCATAAGAAATTATTTGCTGAATGTTCATTTTCCTACGGTATTAGGCAACCCATTGCCTGAATCTGAAAAGAATGCTATTTCCAGAGTTTTTAGTCACGTGCTGTTCTTACAATGCGTGACGATCCTGGAATGGGAAAAAGAAGTGAAATATAATCAACAGTTCTTGATCAAGGATCCATTTTTGGCGTAATTGAACAGTCCGTCTTAGAAGCGTCATGGAGAGCAGTACGTGTAGATTTCTTGCTATTGTTGGCTGCCATTGCCGTTCCGCATTTTTCTTCCCGTTGGCGTTCATTCACTTATTTAAGCTGAGGAAAGGGAATATTCAATCAAAAAAATTTCTCATGAAAATTAGCGGAGCACATTTAAAGATGTCACACTAAACACCATTTCTTCTAATGACACAACACAAGTTTTGATTTCCAACAGTCGTCGTTTCCTTAACTCATTCTTGTCCGGCTCTGCAATTTACCGGTTGCTGCAGAACGGTGCTTTGAAAACCTGTAACTTTTCCAAATCACGGACTATGTTTGAAATGAGCCATTGTTATTGCCAAATACTGAGTTTTCGTAGACTTTATCACTCCGTAAACGTATTAAAAGTACCGATTTTCCTTGAATATGACTGTTTATTCTGTTGCAAAACCAAAAAACAATCTAGCCGACAACACCAAAACTAAGCAACTTTGTTTTGAAGTTTTGACGACAAAAAAACCCTCTTCAAGCTAAAAGTCTACATTAGCAGTAAACTTCGACTCAACTTCTTTCAATCTGTTCCAATTTGCCCGCTCACTTCCTTAGCCCGACCTGGGTAACACTATTTGATTTCAGTTGCTCTCACTGGTCTGACATGTTCGCATTTGTGACCAAAAGGAATTCTGGGATATACTTGGATAACTGCCGCGTGTTAGTCCGCCAATTTCCATTTCAGATATTTTTTAGAACCGTGTCGAGCCACCCAGTCCTGCTGGAAGAATAAAACTGCAGCGATTGCATTATTTACAAGTCAAAACTCGCCAAAATTGCTTTGGCAGGTCCGGAAATCTACTCACAGAATTGCTAGGAACACAACTTCACTTCGTGAATCACCATGACTCGATCGAAACCTTTCGGCGGCTCACTTGGTGTGAAATTGCTTCCCACCTCTTTCTTCTTTCGGAGGATTGCCTCTATCCACCAACCCAGCTTTATGATGCCAGGCGGAGGGCTTCTGAGGTGGAAAATGGCTCGAAAAACACACTTATAAATCAAATACGTACCGAGTTGTAGCTGAGTGATCGTTTACAAATAAACGACAGCTAGCGTGACAAGTGTGACATGAAAGATAGAACCTTTGATGTTGTGGACCAGCGAAATCTCCGTGGTAACCCCTTATATGGAATACCCAGATTGACTTGACCTCAAACCCTCGAAAATTACAGAAAAACACGTACAAAATGGCGGACAAGAACGAGTTAAAAAAAGTCTGCGGAGGATCAAAAGGTACGACGAGCACCCAGTCATTTCTATAGGGGAGTAGCCCCGGGGCGAGAGAGGCAAGAGTAAAAACCGGCGACTCTCGTAAGTCCCAATCTTTGTTTTCACTCTTTGTCTCGGTCTTCCGTTTGACAAATGCTGGCATAAGTGGCTAACACGGTAATAGGCATGCTTTGCAGCTGAGTAACACACGTTAAAATTAGTAAAGGATGTTAGCCTTTCTTGGTTAGAATATGTTTATTCTTGTGCAATCACTAACTTAGCCCTTTGGACATCCATAGCCTGCTTGCAGGCGTTCCTTTTTAGTCCCTGCGAAATCGGGGCGAAACGCCGAATCACAGCGTAGGGCGTCCAGTAAATGTCTCATTTTGTGCTATAGAGCGTTTTCAGTCACGCAAGTAAAATAATAAAATCATCAGCCATTGAATAGATAAAGTAAAGAAATTGTGATGTTATAGAAGAGTAATAAATAAACAACATGCCAAAGTCTCAAGGCTTTGCGATATCCCGTACTCGAGTTACTCGGCAAAATGTTCTTCTGAAAATTAGTGTTTTGTATGCAAACGCCAACCTGGCGTCCCTCTGAGGGACGCCAAGATGGCGGCCGGAAGCGAGTTAAAACATATCTTTCTTACTTTAGATATCTCAACCCTAAGCCCTCTTTGCCTCGTCAACATGTGCAAAATACAAAAGAATTTTAAAGTGAAAATGAGGCAAAGACAGCTCATTACAATGAAAACAAAAGAATAATAAATTGGCCGCCATTTTGGAATATTTAGTATAAAAAATTCAAAACTAAGCAGAGTTTTGTATTTTTATCTTCATCACATAAAAGACATTTTAGAAATGTATCTGCTTGCATGTTTTCAGCTCGGTAGCTTGCTTTGTTTTGAAAATAGAGCAGTTTAGAGTTTTTCACAGTGCGTGGCATAAAGGTGTCTACCCACAAGCATGTCACTTATATGAAAACATCGATTCACCGTGTGTTTGAAAAGGTTTGAAAAGCCAACATGGTAAGAGAAGCGTCTATGTGAATGTTTGAAAGCTCGACAGAGAGAACAAAGTCTTTGAGATAGCTAAAGTAAGGAACATATGTTTTAACTCGTTTCCGGCCGCCATTTTGGTGTCCCCTAGAGGGACGCGAAGATGGCGTTTCCATACAAAACACTATAATTTTGAGTGTTACATTTTGCCGAATAACTTGAGTACGGGAAGTCGCACGGCCCTGAGACTTTGACATGTTGTTTATTTATTGCTCTTCTATAATACAACAGTTTCTTGGTTTTATCTATGGAATGGCTAATGATTTAATTTATTTACTTGCGTGACTGAAAACGCTCTATAGACTGAAAACCAGGCGTATTTTTGCGCGGGTGAAAAAGTAGAGTGAGACCGGGGAGAGACGCCCTGCGGAACGAAAATAAAAACCGACTGTTTTGCAGTCTATGAGTACTCAGATCATAGCCCTTCCATATGAGCACTGTATGAAAGCAAGGAACTTATTTGACCGTAATTGTTTAGTCTTCTTGGCGACGAATGGGACGTAGAAAAAAAAACATATTAAAGAAACTACATACAAGATTTAAGAAACCATCCTAGCCGAATATAAAAGACCACTGACACAGATAGCAAAGTTATTTTAAATATTGGAAACCTATCTCTGGTACGTGCTAACCGATTTAGCTTTCTTTTAAACATAATAAAGAAATTTTATTTTCACAATTTCAATGTTGAGCACCAGCGGCTACCAGCTATCTCTCTGACACTGATCACTCAGGAGACAACCTTTATTTGCCGTCATTCTTCCACTGCTGCAATAGAAAAACGGAACCGTACGGAACGAAAGGTAGAAACGCTGTCCTCAGGAGCTGCTAACCAAGCATAACAGGTAAAAATTTAAGATTGAATTTCCAGCAAAAACACCCCTGCAAAGGTTACCCCGGTCACTGGTTGAAGCGACATTCACTTTTTCCAATGTTAGTCGAAACACAAACGGAATGCTTTAGACATGTCCTTTAGACATGTTTCTATGTATATATACTGATCTGACGTGGTGTAAACCGAGCTCTGTGTGAACGGGCCATGCTGATGAGATGAACAGAATGCACATAGTAAAGAACAAGAAGCTCAAATTCTTTATAACAGCAATAAACACATTGCGAAAATATGAAATAGAAGTCATTTTCTAAAGTAGTTCAACTGATTCATTCCTTCGATGCAATGTGTGTTTATATGAAATTTATGACATGACCTTACAGCGTCACGCACTGCCGTGTCACATCGTTGCCTTTGTTGACATACGGGCGTGAAGAAATAACGTTGAACCATAGAGATCTTAGTAACGAACTCTCGCTCTCGCGTCACAAAACCAGTCTTGGGACAATATATGAAGGTAAGTGTGGAGGCGACTGACCACTGAAGCAATAACCTCTTTTAAAAACAAAGATTTTAAAGTAATTCTTGCGTTCTTTCCATATCTCAACAAAATGACAGTATGCAAATTAGGTTTAATTTCAGCCAAATATCTCACACTTTCACTACATTTTTTGAAGCGTCGGCTGAAACATCCAAACTAATTTTTACATACACTGAAAGAGTAGCATATGGGTAGTTTATGGGAAAAAACCTAGCCAGATTGAGGGTTTCCCACATATCGAAAGTTTCATTCGTATTTATGGGCTAAATTTACCTGCGAATGCTGTTAGACAATCCGCTAACTTTGAACGTGTTTTGCTGATACCAGAAATAATTCTGAAGCCTCCAAATTGGTATCGATACAGAGAAAAATACGTCCTCTTTTAGCTTTTGGCATTTAATTCCCATGTTATGGCCACTGCTTCTTGAGCGAGCGCTGTTTTGCCAAGGGTATTTTCGTTAATTCATTCGGCCATTTTTAGGCTCGTAAGAGTGCGTAATCGATTTTCTCGAATATTTAAAAAATCGGTCGTATTATGAGAAATAAAGTTCAGAACCTTTAAAAACACATCAATACCTTTCTGCAAACTGAAAATGAGGACAGGTTTGTTTTTTGACTGTGGCCGCTATTTTGTGATTTTGCTCGATATTTCTGGCATTCGCTGTTAATTATCTACACACACTTTCGTAAATTTACCAGCTAGCAGAATAAAGAAGTCTCTTATTTTCTTTTTTTTTTGTTTTCTTCCACTTATAAAAATAGCCATTTGCTTCTTGCTTGCCGGCACTCTTAAAGTTTTTCTCATTAGCCCAATTACTTTTTCTTTTACTGTCTTAGCTTTACTGGATTGCAAAAAAGTTGAGATGTTTTTTATTTATGCGATTATTTCTTTGTCTGCTTTTCTCTTTTTTATTTCATTCTTGTTACATTGAGCTTGTTGACTGCAGGTTGCTTCTAAGTAGTGTTGTACCTCAAATGTTTAGAATCAGGCAAGATGTTGTGTTAAATAGTGAATTAATTTTGAATTTCATATCCCTGATGGAAAAGTATGTTATACAAATGTGAGCCAGGTCAAAGAAGAAAGCAAGAACCCACAGGCTGCAGATTATAGCCCAAGCAAGGCTGCCCCAAGGGACAACCTCAGCAAGGAAATTGTCAGTAGGCAAGCAATTAAATCTTGCCTTGACAAAACAACGGCTTCTGTTGCAGGAGTTCAGCCTTCCAACCCTTATCACATTTTAGTCTTCATCCAAATCCACTTTAAGTCATGTACATAAATCTACACAAGATCAAAGTCAGTGATGAGAAATGTGCAGAAATTACTTAAATAAAAAAAAAAATCAGATCACTTGTCAACAATTCAGTCCTCCATTGAACTAATATTCAAAATGAAAAAAAATACATATCAACTGATTTCTCTTTTGCGTTGAGAAATATCCACTTGGGCCTCTTAATACAGATTATCTGGTAAAATGTCAAAAATATTTTGTAGGGCATGACATGAAATCCATAAAAGTAAAACTGCCAGGCAAACATATCTATTCGCGGTATGAAACTCATTAACATACAACTTAGGTCTTGAAATGTTAATAGCAAAAGACATTTTTCTGTATTTAAAGCTAAATCTGCCAAGATTTAATTTAAGCTTACACAAGGGTAAGGAAACTGAACAAATAGCGAAGTCATATAAGTTTATAGCTTTATGGCAACGTTCAAATCCGTATTGAAAACTGCGCTATTAAAGAAAGCACCTACCAAGCTTCCCGGCGTCTTTGTCGTTTCCGGTTTCCCTTGTCAAATGACAACAGTGATTTGCTGGTATTTTAGGGCGAGTTTTCAGAGAGGTTTGTAATTCTCAACGGGCTGCTGAACAGGTCCACAAAAATACAAATAACAAAAAAAGTGCTTTGTAACCTGACGTAAGAATGTTATTCATGCTATGCGCATACCGCAACGTTTTAAAGCGGCGAAAACTTTCTTTCTACGCCATCTGTAATCCATCGCTAGAGAGTTTCCAAATATACAAGAAATAAAGGATTCTCTCTCGGAAAACTTAGAATTTTATGTATCTGAGATGCTAACTAGGGTAGAAAAATGTTAAGTTGAGTAATGGAAGCCACCTACCTGACGTGCGTCGGTCTCCGTCACTTTTGTCTGCTTTGTCCATGCTGCAATGAAGCTTCGGCGAGTTGATTGTCAAAAATCGAACACAAAGAAGTTCTGGCCTTACCGTTTTCTCCGTCAGCTTTTTGGGTTTAAACATGATATTAGAGGTAATAATGAAATTCGCTGTTGTATGTACTACCCTTAAAGCGGTGTACGTCATTGGGATAGTTCACTGAGTCGGCTTACTTTTCAACAGGTGCAAGAAAATCTACGCCAGGGTTTGCCAAAGGATGATGCTCAGGTTCAAGCTTTTAACCGCCTGCTTCCTGTTTACCGCAAAAAGCTACGGCACTTATATTTACAATATCTAAGGTGGTACCACGAACTGAAAACTGATCCAGTGCACAAGAAGGTTATGAAAACAGTTCGGAGCGTTATGGAAGACGCGATGAAATGGATTATTCGAAGGCTGTAGAAGCTGCTATAAGTAAGCGGAAGTACCTGTTGAACAGCCTGTTTGATCTGGAACATTTTCCAGAGGACATACATACATACATACATACATACATACATACATACATACTTTATACAAACTTTATTAGCATTCCCCCGGGGGGGGGGGGGGGGGGGCTTTTCAATACTAAGAAGCAAAGTACATTATGATAATAAATGAATGAAATTATAAAAAGCGATCATTATCTAGCATGTGCATTTTCAACTTTTTTTTAAATGATGTTAAAGATAACTGTTTAAAGTCTTTGTCTAAATTGTTCCAGATGTTGACTGCTCTGTGGAGGAAACGTCGCTGGCCAGACTTTGTCTTACTTAGAGGAATATCGAGGGATTCTCTGATTCTAGTGTTATGATAGTGAACAGACTTGCGCTTTCGGAAAGGTTCACACAAGTATGTAGGGGCCAGTCCCTTGATGCACCTAAATGTCATTACTGTGTCTCTGTAGTGAAGATGCTCATTTACTGGTAGCCATTTGATCTCGCGTAACGCAGGTGTTATATGCTCAAATTTCTTAGTTTTCGTGATGATTCTGCACGCGAAGTTCGTCGGCAACAACGAAAGAGCTGATCTCTAAAGGTCATCTGATCCTTAATTTCAGGTGTTACGTAAGGATATGGACGACTGAAGATGATGACTTTACATATGAATGACTTTACATATTAATTAAGGAAGAGAAAGTATTGCAAACTGAGCTGGTACACTTAATCACTGATTAACATCACCTCCGCCACTCACGACACTGACGCTCTTGGATGTCTGAGTGTGCTCTGAGCTGCTCTTTGATTACTCAGAGTTGCTCTAAGCTGCTCACTGATTACTCAGAGTTGCTCCGAGCTGCTTATTGATTACTCAGCGTTGCTCTGTTATTATTCTACGAAAGAACCAAATCGAGGTTCAGGGGAATAATTTGCATTTTCCTTTGATTTTGATAAAAGAAAATGCAAATTATTCCCCTGAACCTCGACTTGGATCTTATGTTCTCCTACAATTCGAAACTAGCCTATTGTGACGGTCACGTTCGAGTTATTACTCGGGCTGCCCGCGTCTCGCGCGGCGCCCGGTCTAAGATTACCGACGGTTCTTCTTTTTCGTCGAGTATCATCCACAAAGTACACTTCCGGCGTTTCTGCGCAAGCGCTATCTATTTTTAACAGAGTGATGCCTGTTGTCACGTAACGGAAAATGTCGATTCACCTTGTGTCTTTTGAAGTCTGAACAAACAATATGTTAAGAGAAGTGTCTATGCGAATGATTGCAAGTTCAACGGCGAGAAGAAAGCTTTTAACATGAGTAAACTTAACTCCAGGTGGACTGCCGTGTTTCCTCGTGTCTGCTTCAGTAGACTGCGAGTAGTCTCTAATTTTGGCGATGGATTGTGGGGCGGGCGAAAGACACGTGCGCGCGCGAAGTTGCGAGGAGACGCGACGCGAGGGGAGCGCCAAAAATTAGAGTAAATATCAAATGTTCAAGCAAGCAACCGTGGACAATAATCCTGCTGGTATACGTTGGATCAAACTGGTGATCTGATCGGCGTAATAAAATCAACAGAGAGTATAAAAGCAAGGGCCGATACAACGTAGAATGGTTTTAAGTTTTGTGTACTATATTTCGGCTGGCCGAACCAGCCTTCTTCAGGTACAATGAGAATTTACATTGGAAGGGGTGTTTATGTAGGGATGTTAAGACCTTCAGGATCAATTGTTCTGCCTTTTGAAATTAAAAAAGCTTCCCTGGCCTTACGGATTGAGTCTCTGTTAGAAAATATTATTATTGTCATTAGCAGTGTGGTTAGGAGAGGAGAGGAAATGTTCCGCGACTGTTGTAGGTTTAGATTTGGTGTTAGGGTTATCTATGGTACGGCGGTGTTCATTAAATCGGTCTTTTAAACGTCGTTTAGTCTCTCCTATGTATTGTAAATTACAGCGGTTGCATTGAATCATGTAAATGAGGTTTTTAGTGTCACAGGTCTTAACATCCGCGAAGAAACATATTAGTTAATTTTTTCTTATAAGTTTATCTTTTTTTAAACCTTTTTTCTAGTATTTTATTTTACACTGTCAATCATTTTAGTTTTACGTGTTTCCGGTATATAACTACATAAACACCCCTTCCAATGTAAATTCTCATTGTACCTGAAGAAGGCTGGTTTGGCCAGCCGAAATATAGTACACAAAACTTAAAAAAAATTAGAGACTACAGACAAAGGGAGTTTGACCTTTCACGGCCGAGTGATTCGGAAGTATAAATCTCATATCAACAGCAAGAATGATACTTGTTGTCACGTATCAGAAAACGTCGATTCACCTAATATGTTAAGAGAAGTGTCTATACCAATGTTTGCAAGTTCAACAGCGAGAAGAAAGCTTTTAACATGACCAAAATTTAACTCCAGATGGACTGCCGTGTTCCCCGTATCCGCTCCATTGAGATGTACATTTTGTTGAATAACTCAAGTACGGGATATCACACACCCCTGAGACTTTGACAGGTAGTTAATTTACTATTTTCCCACAATATCTCAATTTCTGGACTTTAATTTTTGAATGATAAGCGATTAGTTTTCACAAATGTACTAGTGTCCCTTGAAACTGTCCAGAAACGTTCCTTTCTTGTGTTTCAAATGACCCTGGATTGACGTATTTGTGAACAGTTTCACTCTGCTAATTAATTTTCTACTTACATTTCACCGAGACTCCATTCACATTTATGCGAAAAAATCCTACATCGTTCGATAAGCGTTTCCTTTCTCAAACAATTATCCATCGAAGCGAAAACAAGTGTGCTTAGTTTTTTTGGAATCAATACACTATTTTTATCACCTTGCATAATGATAAACCTCTGTTGCCTAAAGGTCATTGTTCCTGCCTGTGACGCAGCTAAACCGGGTTCGATGTCTTTTAGTGGTATATATCACGGGCTTTATTTTCTCTGTTTCTCTTTTTCTTGTTCTTTTAGATATTTTTTACAAGTGTTATAATTATTGTTCTCAATGGTTGAGCTGTATTTTAGAGGAATATATGTTGATAGGGGTCTAAAGAAATAGACTCCAACACAAGCTAAACACAATGCGTCCAATGTAAGAAAGACAGACTTCCAGTTAGGGATACAATACTGTTTTTTGCAAGCCCTAGTTTAGGCTAATTGTAGCCTCTTGTTGAATATTCAAATCACGTCTTATCTCAGTCTATTCATACCTTTTAAGACACACAATAAGTATTCTACTCTTAACAATACACCATTTTCATGTGAAAGGCTTGACATAACCGTTATTACATATTCAAGTCTTGCTCCAACATGTCCAAAGAAAACTATAGCGCCATTGAATTGACTAGACAAAAGGACGTTTGACGGCCTATACCAGATCGGTATAACAACTCCATTTTTTTTAAATTTGTGTTTTTTTTTCTTATAAAAATAACGGATATCATAGCGTTTGAAAATATTTGAGTCCTTTATTACAGGATACACCACAGTATCACGCATGGTTATAATTAGCATTGGCGCATACACCATAAAACCATTCAAGCACAACGAATCTATTCCGTCCTATCACATTGAGTTTATGACGAAATCCCTGGTCTATCCCATGTCACCAGGCTGTTTAAGCTTAAGTATATGAACAACACAACAGTCATGTTTTGTTATGGCGTTATTATTTACCTATTGCACTCTCCACATGTCACTCACCATGCGGATCCCGAGTCCTTTGTTAAATGATTTCAGAGTATGATTTGAATTGTAAAAAATTTCAGAGTCCTTTGTTTGATTGTAAAAAAAAAAAAAGGATTCAGAGCGAGGGTTTTCAGAGCGAAGGTTTTCAGAGTAAGGGAGTTCAAAGGGAGGGTTGTCTTCGGCCTTATTTCAGACAACATCTTCGGCAAGGGTTTGGGAGTCATGTTCGGGTAGATCTACAAAAACAAAAAGAAAAACTAATTAAAATTCCTTACATCCCAAACATTCTTTCGCCATTGTCGTGGGTGGCGGTATCCCTTTGTGGACCAAGGTGATCTCTTAGACCTTCTACAGCAGTTTCCAAGTCTTACGCGGCTTCTCAGGGGCACCCAACGAGCCAAATCAGCTAAAAGCTGAAGAAAGGCATTTTTAAGTACCTTATGGTGTTTGAAGCATGTTTAAAGTGATGTTTTCATTAGCTAGAAGAATTTCATCTATTCGGATTCCTTAGCTGAAATTTTAATTGCCCGAAAATGTTAGAGAACAATATGTTCCTTTAAGAAAATGCTAGTTGAAGTTAACTTTCTAGGGAACCTTTTTTCTTTCCGAAAATGCTAGCTGACGTTTTTGACTGCCAAAAACAGCAATAACGACCTTTTCGAAAACCTCAGAGGCTATGATTTCCACATTACGAATCTTTTGGGCCACGTTTTACTTACGAAAATCCGAGTGCATTCTTTTATCGACGCCGAAAGCCCAAGGCGAACTACCCTCCACCGAACAGATATCTACCGAAACCTGTCGTTGGGTGCCCCTGGCTTCTGCATCTGAATGCTCCTTACCTTCCTTTGCATTACAAGGGTTGTACTTGAACTATATCATTACTTTTATGCATCCCATCCCCTAGCACCAGAGCGTGAAATTTGCTCAGTTTCTCGTAATTGCCCTTATTTAATAAAATTGATCCTTTGTTGATCAAAACGACGTTTTCTACATTCTTCAAATACTACAGGCTATGAGTAACCACGATCCGAAGTTTCGTGGAAAGTGCGCCATTTAGGACCTGCTCGAAGATATGCCTCCCATTTTTAGCGTCTTGCGTCTTGCACTGTGCCAGAGAATATCCATTGTTGCTGGACAAAATACGCGATTTTCCCACAGCTTGAAACGTGACCATGGCATACCGGCAGCTCCCCTAAAGGGGTTAGCAATAAAGATGTTTTGCCAGAGCCAAGAGGACCAGTAACAAACAGAATTTCACCGTCGTTTGCTCCTAAAGAAACAGAATTCAAAGCAGTCGAAGATTCGCGTGTACCTCTCCATCTCCATCGTTTTTCATACAAATGTTCACACTCCTACCCTCCTACCCTTGCTCCTGTCTTTGTGTTCGGCATTTCCCATCCCAAAGTGAACGTTACCAAAGCGAAGCTCTTTATCTTCATAGTCAAAGAAGGACTGTTTGAGCCGTTTCTTCCCACTGCAGTCGAACATTTCCAGAAACAAACGCACAGAAGATGAAAACTCCCCCAATGATATGGCTGACTGTGCAATGTGCCAGCACACCGATACTCGTATCGGCCCATAGAGGGAGAGAATCATAAAAATGTTGTAAGTTGTTAGCTCAGTTTCGGTAGCTGATAATGTCAAGATCGAAGTGAATATTGTAACAGTAAGTGACGAGTACAATAGCGCCGAAAATGTGGCAAGACTTCATGAATAGAAAGTAAAGAAGTGGGACATTTTCTGGCTCATCTAAAAACTTTCGTTTCCATTTATCACATTTACCATGGTGGCAACGAGATTTTGAAAGCCGTGTTTTGGAAATTTACATTCCTTTTCGTCCAGTACAGTTCGTAAGTATTAGGTGGGAGAGGTCTTCACATCGCCCATTGGCATGCGGGGTGCCTCAGGGGTCTGTACTAGGCCCCATACTCTACCTGCTCTACACTTCGCCACTTGGGGATATCATGAGGAGCTACAACATAGGTTTTCATTTTTATGTCGATGATACCCAGTTGTACCTGTCTTTCGATTCCCGGGATGGCGAAGTGTAGGTCCGGCAGCAGTCTCTCAGATTGAAGCCTGTGATCGTGAGATAGACAACTGGGTGTGCTGTCATAAGCTTAAGCTCAACAGCGACAAATCGGAGTTACCTGTTATTAGTTCTCGGTATCGACCTCGTCCCCTGCTTACCTTTCTTACAATTAATGGTTCCGTAGTACAGTCATCAGCATCAGCTCGCAATCTGGGTATGGTTTTTGACAATAGTTTAACATTTGAGAAACACATTAGCGCTATATGCAAATCCGCATTTTACCATCTGAGGAGCATAGCTAAAATAAGGAGCTATCTATCTTGTAAACAGGGCCTAAATCAAGACCTCTGTCGAAGTAATCGTCCAGAATACAGCTGCAACATGGCTCAGAAATTAAAAACGTATGGATAGTGAGTTTTTACCCTTAACTGCGCTAAAATTGCGCAGTTATTTCATTTGTAACTGAACTTTGCGTGCTGAACTGTTTTCTCTCACTCACCATTTTGCTTAAAACCTTCTTACCGGGTCTGATCACTGTGCCCCTCACGGGAATGGCAGACCTTCTGAGCAGACTTATTGATTTTGATTTATTGCCGACCATCCACATTTATGTAATGTGCATTTATACATTAATGAGCATAATCTGGATGATCTTCGAAATAAAATCTTCACAGAAAGATGACAAAGATGCATCCAGACCGGTCGCTCGGCATTTTAATCTCCCTAACCATTCCAAACAACACATGTCGATCTCCAGCCTTTCCCTACATCAAGGTACCAGGTAAGCCGTAAAAATCTCGAGCAAAAGTTGATCATTCAAATTAGCACTCTAAATCCCCACGGTATCAACGAGCGCTTTCATTCAATTAATTTATTCCTGTTTCTCACGTTACCATGTTACCACCAATAGTGTAGTTCCATTTTCTGTATATAAACCATACACAACCCACAATTCCTCGATTAGCTCCGACGAAAGGCTAACGCTCGAAACGTCAGCTAATGGAATCCCTGTACGGTGGTCAATTTACATTATCAACTCTGTTCATAAACCAAACTTTCGTTTTTCACTCCCATACCGACGCAGCACCACAGTTTCTTTAGAAACTAACCCCCTTTAATCTTTTAATTGCCTAATAAACTTTGTAAAGAACTTATAATATATATATATATAAAAATAACAATTGCTTGGTAACCAGGTAATTTTGAGACATTTTATGAAAGGAAAATAAGCAATTATCAGTCAGGAAAATCCTTGCATTATATTTGAGCCATTTTACGCTTCAAAACTGTCAAAAATACTATTTTGAGACAAAAAGCCTGGTTACCAAGCACAGCAGTGTGAAGATGAAAGGTATTTACCAGTTTATACGTTAAGTAGAAGTTTCTTTCATGGGCACTCATCCCAGACTTAATACTCATATCCCAAGGAAATTGTATACAAAGTTTGGCACTTTTGTCTCAAATTTTGCGTTAAGCCACTAGACTATATTTTACCATTACTTTCTGAGATCCACTGGTTACCTGTGGAGTGTCGCATTGTTTTTAAGATCTTATTATTGGTTTTTAAATCTTTGAATAATTTAGCCCCTACTTGTATCAGTGATTTATTAACACAGTATATTCCTAGTCGTAGTCTCAGGTCATCCAATCAGTCTGTACTGGTTGTTGCAAGGTCCACTCAAAAGACTTATGGTGAAAGAGCTTTCGCAGTGGCTGGCCCACGGTTGTGGAATGCTCTGCCCATTCATATGAGACAGCCTGGTATGTCATTGGCTTCTTTTAGAAAAGTCTGAAGATTTACCTTTTCAAAAAAACTTTTTTGTAAATATTTCGTTAATTCATTTAATTTTTGTTTTAGTTATCTTTTTAGTGAAGTATTGTAAAGCACCATAGTGCAGCTAGTGGATATGGCGCTATAAAAATCTACTTATCATTATCATCAGTATTATCATTACTATTATTATCATTATTCTCGTTATTAGAAATGTTTAGTTTACTGTTATAACGGAAATGAGAAGCGGAGATGAGAAGAATCGCCGTTCTTGTTGTTTTTGTTATTTTGTCGGCTGCGGTTCCAGTTTTTGTTCCACGCATCGAGACAAATTTCTATAAGCCATTTCCTGAAGCATAACGTCTGGACATTTGTCTTGCTTATCCCTCATATATATCGTTTCCGACCATGCAGGTCTGGTGAGACAATGTTCCAGTCCATCAAAATAAACTGAAATTTTGTCTTCATTTTGATGAAACTCGCCCATGGTGCTGTTGTTTTGATGGATTACAAAAGCCGTTCCACCTTCTTTGAGCAATGACTGAATATTTTTTACCAAACTACTGACCATTTACAACCATTCAGAGCAAATAAAATCTGCACCTTTTCCAAAAAGGACATTAAACTGAAGCTTCAACGTTGTTCTCGGACATTTTCATTGAATTCATTCAACTTTGCTCAAAAACGTTGCAACACACCGAAAGGTTTTCGCGCCCTCTTTGTTTAGTCATGTGATGGACAAATGTTTCCTTTTTTTGGTTTTCTCTCTCTCCGAGTTCCTTTCTTCCACTTTTTTTGTTCAGATTCTCAATTATGCGTCGTAGAGTTTTTAATAAAACAGTTATTCTACTCGGGATTGCTGGATATGAAATGATTATAACCAGTTCGGCGCTACGCGCCTCTTTGGTTATTTATCACTTCATATCCAGCGCGCCCTCGTAGAATAATTAGGGAGTTTAAGAAACTAGGACGCGACGGCAACGAAAACGTCATTTCAAACTATATCCTCTCGTTATTGTAGCACTTTCGCGATTATTCCAGTGTGTTCAACTTGTAAAATGTCGACGAACTATTCAGGAACTAAATTTCCATGACCGGCGTTGAAGTAAAGAAAAAGAAAGAAAAATTTGCATCATGTGCTCACGTTCTCGCCAAAACCTCAAATTTGTTTATTTCACGTTGTTGTTGAGAACGTGAACCATGATGGCAAATTTTTCTTTCTTTTTCTTTACTTTAACGCCGCTCATAGAAATTTAGTTCCTGGATAGTTCGCCGACATTTTACAAGATGAACAAATTGGAATAATTGCGAAAATGCTCTAATAAAGAGAAGGTATATTTTGAAATGACGTTTTCGTTGCCGTCGCGTCCTCATTTCTTAAACTCCCTAATGTTAAATATCCTAATTGCTGCGAAGCCAGACTATTCCAGGCTCCTTACGTGATTTGCCTAGGGGTGCGGGAGAGGCGTTTGAGATTTTCAGGATGTAAATAACCTCTTTTGCCTCGATCTCGTGGCCCTCAAATCGAGGGCCTTAATTCCACTCACACTCCATTCATTCAGAGAGAAAATACATTTTTAGCGCTGAAATCAAAAGGGAATACCCAAACGACGTGACTACGGGATGTGACGTGAAGAATTTATGGCGGAGAAATCCAGTTTCGTTTCCCAAGCCACGTTTTTCCGTACGCGAAGAGTTTGAAAGAAAGGCAAGATGACAAGATTGGAACTGCAGCCGACAACGCCGATACGTTTCTCGGAATATTTCAACCAATTCCTGGAAGTCCTACGGTAAAATAGATTCAATATTATTTAATGGGAATTCACTTTGTCGTAATTAATTTATTGATAGAATGCCGCAGTTCTTTAGTGTTTTTGTTAAGTTAAATTGTAAAGAGTCACGGTTTGATCAGGGAATTAATCAGGCGTTGATGAGATGTTTACGCACAGAAGGGATCCAACGAAGCGAAGATTGAACGCTATTCGCTTTTTAAAGATCGATAGAATTATATCAATCACTAAAATAAAAAACTTAACTTCGAGACTGATTTATTTTGTACCAATTTAATTCAATTCAATTCAATTCAATTCCTGTTGACTGTTCTAAACACAAATATTGGCGCAAGGAAAGCCATGAGAAGTTGTAGCCTGTTCCAGGCGTTCAGATAGTAAACGGAGTGCGATAGTACCGGCAAAGTGAGTCGAAAATGAACGCCTGGAACAGGCTAGGGAAGTTGCTCAATACCAGTAAATTAAACAATAACCATGGAGCTCCACTTTTAGGCTTGGCTAAATCTATATATTAGCTTTTATATTGATAATATATAATCCGGGTCTCAAACTAGCGTGCTTTGTACTCTCCTTGGCGGGCGTTAATTTGGCCTGGGATGGTAATTGACGATTCCAATTAATAAAGCGCACGCCTCTTGGCTAATGGTACTTGTCGTTCCCTTGGGTCTATTATTATTATTATTATTATTTACTTTTTAATAATAATAATAATAATAATAATAATGTTTATTAATAGCAATAAAAATATTACCTATTTACATAATAATCAAATATATAAGAAGAAAACGAGATAATGGCTCATCTTCCAAAAAATGTGCCACAAAAACTAGGCTAAAAACTTCCTTTATAAAAAGTCTAAACCATCGTATTAGGTATAAAATAGTGTCGACTACAAAACTGCTTAACACTTATTGACTTCTTGGCTCAGTATTCCTAGCTTTGGCTAGACTTCCGCAGAAATAGCGTTCTCAATTGCCTTTACAAATATTAGCATGCCCTTTCTCAATATCCAAGTCAATGTCCGACAACTCTAAATGAACTCTCCTGGAAAATCGCGAGCCTCTTAAGCAAAGTAATGCTGATCTCAGCAGCGCAAAGGACACTCTCGCCCTGATCCAAGACATGGTAATCGCACAGCTTTCGCCCTACTTTGTAGCAACTAGCTCAGCAAGTCTACTATGGTATCGTTCACATTCCACCGCCATTCCACCTGTCGTCCTGAAAACTAATAGCGTGAATGTAGCTTGCTCTACTACTACTACTACTACTACTACTACTACTACTACTACTACTACTACTACTACTACTACTACTACTACTACTACTACTACTACTACTACTACTACTACTACTACTATTGTTACATTACGACTGGCTAATTGATGATATTCCATCTACGTGTGTTTGTGGGGAGCTCTTTTCGGTAGACCATGCTATGATCTGCAAACGCAGGGTATTCATAACTCAGCGCCATAATGAGTTATGCGATCTGGAAGCTGGCCTCCTGAACATGGTATGCTACGATGTTGAAACCGAGCCCGTTTCAGAACATTTCCTGAGAACAAGTCAGTAGAGGGTCCAACACAGCATCAGACGCAAGATTAGATATACACACACTTGGGTTTTGGGAGATTCACCGATCCGCATTCTTTGATGTTAGGGTTTGCCACCCAAATGCCGAATCATATAGAGACTTCAAGCCCCAACAGATATACAGAATGGACGAAAACAAGAAGAAGCGATTATTCTAGACAAGAGTCCTAGACATCGAACACGAAGCATTTACCCACTAGTTTTGTCCACAACTGGCGGAATGGGTAAAGAATGTGTGAGGTATCACCCCAGGCTTGCCGAATTGATCGCCATTAAGAAGGAGAACGTTATTCTCAAACGATATCATGGATCCAGGGAGCAGGATTGGCGCAGTGGTGAGAGCGCTCGCCTTCCACCAATGTGTCCGGGTTCGATTCCCGGCGTCATAAGTGGACTGATTTTGTTGGTTCTCTACTCTGCTTCGAGAGGTTTTTCTCCGGGTACTCCGGTTTTTCCCTCTCCCAAAAACCAACATTTGATTTCATTTGATTCATTTAAAGTTGATTTGATTTAGTCTCCCCAGTTAGTAGAGCATCTGTGCTCAGCTAAATACATTTGAGACTTAAATAAAGTGATTATTATTATTATTATTATTATTATTATTATCCAGGCCAAATCCTCGTTTTCATTGCTGAGATCTGCATTACTACGAGAGTGGTGAGATCTAGAAGAGGTGCATGTGACATTCATAACATTGACCTAGATTTTGAAAGTAGTGAAGGAGCTATTTGCTGAAAAACATTTTATTTAATTTTGTGCAGAGAACTGACCAATTCTTTTTAACTATGCATTACCATGTTTTATTATTGAATTTCTCATTTTTTTTTCTATATTTGAAATCATATTTTTAAGTGTAAATTTTCAGAGTGTATCTGTTAGTAACTATTTTTAAATCAAAGTTAGAGACTTACTTTTTAAATTAGCGTACAATCCGTCTTAATCATATATGTTTTTTAAATTGTTCTATTTTAAACACATTAATTTTTATTCTTAATTTTTTATTTTAACTTTAATATTACATGGTAAAGCGCCTTAGAACATTTCATAATTTTAGCGCTATATAAATATAATTTATTATTATTATTATTATTATTATTATTTATTACATCAACAATAATATTTGTAGTCACCCAGACTTAGTTAACCTTTTAATTCCTAACTTAATAATTTTTTCCAATACTTTATTGCTCTGTAACTATTCGATGATTTGTAAATAAAATTTTCTCTTATTTTTCAAAAAAAATTATTGTTATTATTATTATTATTATTATTATTATTATTTTTATTATTATGGCAGTTTAAAACTCCTGAATGCCAGGTCCTAATCACAAATACTGGGCGTGTAAACGTAGCCAGTATTATATCAAAATTTACAAATTTACATTAGATAGGAATAAAATAGCGTAATATGAAATTAATAAATAAATTCTAATGTTTATAAAATTTACAAATTTACATTAAATGGGAATAAAATTGCGTAAAATAAGATCAATAAAATAAATCATCTGTCTAATAATATCTGCTAAGTGCTACTTGTGTACTGTCTCATTAGCAACTCATAGGTGTCTAAGTGGCTAGCACATCACTTTAAATGCTTTAGCGATGTGAAGAGTGTGGCTCAGGACGGCTTTCTGCATTCTTCTAAGTACCTCGCGGTACCTATCTGAGCCCATTAACGCCTTGACTTCTGCCTTCAGACTCTTTGAGTAGCCACCCAGAGCGTCAATAACGATGTTAAACTGTCGAATCTTGAACCCTGGGTACTGTTTCTTGAGCTCTAGTCGCAAAGGCGCGTACTTTGAGGTCTTCTTCTCTTCTTTCTGCTTTCTGTTGTCCATCCATGGACAGCTCATCTCTATCAGCATTACCTCCTTGTTTACCTTGTCTAACAACCTAGCGTCCACTCCGGTTGGCTCTCCCTTGCAAGTGCTCCGCGAAAACAGGCAAATCCCAAAACGCCGTAACCTTATTATTATTATTATTATTATTATTATTATTATTATTATTATTATTACTATTATTTGATTACTTTCGCAAGATTATATATATATGTAAATACCTTCGAAGCCATGAAAGCCGTAGAACAATATACCAAAGGAACCATGCAAACACAGTTTGCCACTCAGCTTTCGACACACATCTCTGTTGAAAGAAAAACTTTTTTTGCCCCGAGTCGGAATCGAACCGACGTTCCCCAGTTACTAGTCGGGCGTGATAACCACTACACTACCGGAGCAACCACGCTCGCAACGCAGCCACTTTAGAAAGTGAGTAGTATCGCACGTCGGCCATTCCTCGGAACATTTTTCTTTCGAGACTTTTGTGTGTTTCCTGGCTTCTAAATTCCCTGGACGGGAATTAGAAATATATATATGTAAATACCTTCGAAGCCATGAAAGCCGTAGAAGAATATACCAAAGGAACCATGCAAACACAGTTGGCCACTCAGCTTTCGACACACATCTCTGTTGAAAGAAAAACTTTTTTTGCCCCGAGTCGGAATCGAACCGACGTTCCCCAGTTACTAGTCGGGCGTGATAACCACTACACTACCGGAGCAACCACGCTCGCAACGCAGCCACTTTAGAAAGTGAGTAGTATCGCACGTCGGCCATTCCTCGGAACATTTTTCTTTCGAGACTTTTGTGTGTTTCCTGGCTTCTAAATTCCCTGGACGGGAATTAGAAATATATATATGTAAATACCTTCGAAGCCATGAAAGCCGTAGAAGAATATACCAAAGGAACCATGCAAACACAGTTTGCCACTCAGCTTTCGACACACATCTCTGTTGAAAGAAAAACCTTTTTTGCCCCGAGTCGGAATCGAACCGACGTTCCCCAGTTACTAGTCGGGCGTGATAACCACTACACTACCGGAGCAACCACGCTGGCAATGCAGCCACTTTAGAAAGTGAGTAGTATCGCACGATTTCTACGGCTTTCATGGCTTCGAAGGTATGTGTGTCGAAAGCTGAGTGGCCAACTGTGTTTGCATGGTTCCTTTGGTATATTGTTCTACGGCTTTCATGGCTTCGAAGGTATTTACATATATATATTTCTAATTCCCGTCCAGGGAATTTAGAAGCCAGGAAACACACAAAAGTCTCGAAAGAAAAATGTTCCGAGGAATGGCCGACGTGCGATACTACTCACTTTCTAAAGTGGCTGCGTTGCGAGCGTGGTAGTGTAGTGGTTATCACGCCCGACTAGTAACTGGGGAACGTCGGTTCGATTCCGACTCGGGGCAAAAAAGTTTTTCTTTCAACAGAGATGTGTGTCGAAAGCTGAGTGGCAAACTGTGTTTGCATGGTTCCTTTGGTATATTTCGCAAGATTAGATTTAAAAAATTCAAAATTGTGTTATCCAGCAAATTCGTTGCTTGAGTAAGGCTAGTAAGAATAAATAACCCGGGAGCTCCGGGACGTGATCCGCCTCCGACGATCTTCAGATTGTGAATGATATATGAAATGAATCATATATGAACTGCGGAAATGAAATCAAATGAAGAATGATCCTCGCAGTTGTGAACGCAATTAATGCAATTGCGAAAAGAAGCCTGAAAAAAAATTCAGGACTTGAACGGGGTTGGAACCCGTGACCTCGCGATTACCGGTGCGATGCTCTAACCAACTGAGCTATGAAGCCACTGACGTTGGGAGCAGGTCAATTGTCGCAAAATCGGAGTTTTCAAGTTTGATAAATTCTTTTCGAAAGCCACACACGACTTCTAGATTCACACCAGACTGATCTGCTGAGTATCTCTGCCTCTAGCGACCGTTTGTAGAGAACGCCAATTTGCCGGTCTTCCACGACGTCGCTCTCCAGACTCAATTTATCAAATGAATTTTTTCCTCATTTAACGGCTTTTCGCGATTCACTAAAAACCTCAAGAGATACTGCATTGATGATAGGTCAAAATTAGCGCGACCAGAACGACGGATGACCAAATCCAACGGAAAAATTTAACAGATTAATGACCATCATGGCCAAGCGAATTTAGTTTCAGCCCGAAGGATTTATTCTACATGCCGAAGCGGCGCGCATGCGCATGAGCGTGATACCCTCTCTCTAATAATCCAAAGTCCGCTTGCTAAAGGGGACTAACCAACCGGAAAGTCATCCATTTTGTCAAAACATCGGCAGCAAGCTATTTTGTTCTCTTTCATGGGGGTTGACTAGGGCTGGATGAAGATTCCAGTTTTTCAGCGCCTGACAAAAAGAAGCCACTACTGATCTTGCTATGTAAATACATTTTTTTAATTACAGAACTTCCAGCCTCAAAACCTTTACATAGCTGTTACAGTTCAAAAGTCACTTAGAAACTGAAATACTCCCTAAGGGAAACCGGATAATGAGACCGTTCTGGATTGACTGTCAGTGGTCTTCTAATTGCAAACTGTAGTTTTGTTTCTGGTGAAATTCACGGGGAAAAGGATTGCCAAGAGCCTGGATACCATGCATGCTGCAACTTCCCTCTTTCGCAAAACTCTCCACGATACAGTCAGGAGAACCTTGCAACGGCTGGTTCAATCAACTAGGACTGTATACTTTCCGTTCTTTCTTCTTTATTTTCACTCTCAATCACACAATCATTTCTGCTATTATCTGATTCAAAATTACACACGTTCACCGCATTTACGGTCCACGGATGCCAACGCCTAACTACGCGTAAGTCCAGTAGCTAGATAACTTGGCGAGATCACAACATTATTCTACGCGGCTTACATTAATTTTTGGTTGACCACTAATTTCGTTACATTTCATGCTACGTGTTTCCTGAGCTGAATAGTCTTATTCATTGCACACAACTAATCCTATTTTAATCTGAGGAAAGAATATATGAAAATCATATTTTTGATAACTGCGGATTAAAGAATGAATATTTGAATGACCATCGAAGTTATGAACACTACTTAAGCAGTAGTGAAAATAAAGCCTGAAAAAATTTAGGCTTGTACGGGATTCGAACCCACGACCTCTGCGATACCGGTGCAGTGCTCTACCAACTGAGCTAACAAGCCATCTGGGAACTAGTCATTTTGTTGACCAGCTCCCAGACGGCCAGATGGCTTGTTAGTGTCGCAAAGATCGTGGGTTCGAATCCCGTACAAGCTTGATTTTTTTTCAGGCTTTATTTTCACTACTGCGTAGCGTTCATAACTGCGATAATTATTCACATATTATTTGCTACTTGATTTTAGATACTAATCACCTCTGCGGCTTTCTGAATTTTCTGTTTGTCTTTCATGTGTCACAACATTTTCCTGTGTAACACCCACTCACTACTTTTGTTTTTTGAGTAAAGCATAAACACTAAAAGAGAGCAAACTCTTTTGCGACACCCTCTCAGTGGATTGATCATGAACGCATGCACCACTGTTGTATTGAATGCAAGCCCCGGCAGGACTTATTGCTTCGTAGAAAAGAACCTTACTACTCCGGCAAATGAAAATCAGCGGCCAGATTTAAATTTCCATGCAACATGTTGCTGCGAAATCCTAATTGAAATCTAGTGGATCAAAAAAAAAAAATAAATAAATAAATAAATAATAATAATAATAATAATAATAATAATAATAATAATAATAATAATAATAATAAAATAATAAAATATCTTTATCCAGGAGGTCGCCGTCACCCCAATGTGGTTTTCAGGCGAGCCCTGTCAGAGGTAGCAAAAATTAAAAATAATAGAAAAGTAAAATAGAATTAAAAAAAAGTCCCATTGTTCGTCGATAACTACATTAAACGATATAATGCGTTTTTGAAAATCCCAATCGACTCGCTATTCTTGATATCTAAAGGAATCTCGTTCCATTCGTTAAGGCCTTTACCACACGGAGACCTATTAATCCTCAAATCGTTGGCATGTCGCGTTTGGTAATTATGAACTGACAAATTAGTAATGAATTCATAATTATGGTCCAAAAGGCCATTAAGACATTTAAAGACATAAATAAGACTATGAATACGCCGTCTAACACGAAGATCGTTCCACTTAAGATCCAGGAGAGTGCTTGAGTGGAATTAAGAAGAGTATGCAGGGCGATCAAGGACAATCTTAGCAGCTCTGTTCTGCAGCACCTGAAGGGAGTCCATTAATACTTTGTTATTTCTATCACCCCAAACAATGTTGCAGTGATCCAAAAACGGTAATACCATAGTGTTTACAAATAGATTATGAGCGTAGAAGGAGAGATTATGCTTAATCCTACGCAGTACGCCAAGTCTTTGATTAACTTTCTTTCTCATAAACTCGTTGTGATGAAAGATCGTCTGTTTTAAAAAACATCCCCTGCTATTCTCTCCAAACCCTTCTTCGCAACAAAGAGGTGAAGACGAAACGAAAAAAAAACAACAACAACAAAACAAACAAACAAACAAACAAACAAACAAAAAAACATGGACAAGCCATCTTGGCTGGCAGATTGTCTCTAGCAAATGTCTTGCCAATAATGTAAAACTAAAATGCCACAGTCTACTGGGTCAAACCAAAACTACCATCTATGTACATCTACTGCCTGACATATAAACCTAAGACTATACAGGCTGGTTAAAACAGATCCTCGCCGCCTTCTCCTTGTTCGATAATTCACTTGATAACTCTCTGCGCTGTTCCTATATTGCATTGGTTGACCTGCAAACAAAATGGGAAACATGTATTTTACAACGGTGTGGTTGAGTAGAGAAAATATATCGCGTGTGCAGTAAACATTTAATAGGGACTTTAAGCAAATCGCTACGGCGACCTCTACTACGGCGGCCGGAAGTAAAAAATACCCAGAAATGACGCAGTGCGCATACTTGGAAATGACCTTTCGCCGTAGCGCCAAAGTACAAAGTGAAGAGTTGTCTTCTGGCATAGTCGCTACTACGTGAGTATAAACGTCGACTCCTTTCCTACTATTCACAATCACTGGTTTTAAAAGCTTTCATAGATTGTTTTCCACTTTATCAAGAAAGTATATGTTTTCCCTGCGTTTTCTCAGTTTAAGATTTCTATCCTCAAACGAGTGTGCATAGGTGTACGGGCAATTTTTGGCCAAAGGGGGCGGTGAACCATTTGCCCAACAATTTCTCGCAAGTTGCCCAAATATTTACGAAACAGGCGTAAAGAAACGAGGGTCATGCGATACACTAACATAGGCCTACAGTATGAAGTGAAATATGTTAAACGAAATAGCTGTCTCTACCATTTCGACGGCCGAAGATATCAGTGATACGATCCATGTCATTGTTGACTACAGAGTTGGCATATGCCCTTTCAATGTAATAAGTGCGATGTTACTGACACGTTGTTGCCCCATGGTGCTGTGGAGGTAAGTTTTCAACCTGCGCATTGCACTGAATGATCGTTCAGCAGAACACGATGTACCAGTGATCACTGCAAGGATATGTACCACATTAGAAAATATTGGAAACATATCAAGTAGATCATTCTCGTGCATTGCAGGCCCGTAGACAGGTTTTTGCGTGGGGAGGTGCGTTTGAGCGCCGAAGGTTGGAATTGGAAGCGCCTACGGCGCGAGATTATATGGGGGTCCGGGGGCATGCTCCCCCAGGAAATTCTGAATAAATTGACAATTCAAGACATCATTTTTTGCATCATTTCAAGATCAAACTTAAAAACTTCAATTCTTGGTCAATATGGATTTTGGGCTTAATCGTTGAGTAGTGTGCCAAGCTCAAGCCACCTTGAATGGTTCTGGGCAAACAAATCTACCAGTTCGCATTAACGCAAGCGAAAAGAGCCTTCCTTGATGTATGCTGGCTCTGTTGTAAGCGCGTGGAGTCGTCTTAGAGCACTTGCGCGCCTTTCACATTCGCACTGAGCTAGTGGCTGGAATTGTGCAACAAATCTTCAAGAGGACGTAAAGATTTGGGTACAAATCCCTCAAGCTGGTTTTTGCAGCGGGATTGGGTCTCTCCTGTTTTGGCTTCGAGTTGTATCCGAAATAGTCTTCCAGAAATTTAATAGTATCGACATAACAGGGGATCACATAGCGGACATAAAATGAAAACGGTTCAATAAACTGGGTTTAATTTCAAACTACACAATAAGCGAGTCAGGACGGAATACTATAGTTACTTTGCGTTTACCCTTTTTGTAATAACTTACTTTCTTTTTAATCGCTGGTATCTAGTAAACGGATTTTCGCGACCCGTGGGGGGTGCGTACGCACCCGTCGCCCCCCCCCCCCCCCTACCTACCGGCCTGCATTGTCTCCAGCATTTCTGAAACAGCCATCTATCGGTAGCCTAATCCGCGTACACGACGAAAACTCGCCTACATTTTCTCGGCTCGGCTTCCAGAAATCTGGCCGTCGATTTTGTAAACGAATTTAGCAATGCGGTAGAAGCTTTCTTTATCAGGTGTTTCACTGTGATAGATATTTCCCATGACCGCGGAAAAACCTCCAGAAAAAACAAAGGCTACACGAAAACCGTAACTACGACTGTTAGCAATAAAGCTAAATGTCACTGGAAGTTGTTTAAACAAGTATAGAATATCTAAAACGCTGAATTTGTTGATTTGTTGTTAAATACGGTACATAAGACGAAAAATCACTTGCAACGAACTCCGATCTTCATTTGTAGTTTTCTGTTTTGTGTAGAAATCGCCCTTCGATGATGTTTCCTATCAATATTCTTATTTTGGACGTAAGTACAGAAATTCTTCCTCAAAGTCTCTCTCAAAAGAAGGAAAATTGTTTCTAATTTCAGTGTTTGTGGTTCGTTCTAGCAAGTGAGCAAGAAACGCCGTAGTTAGTGCTTGGACCCAGCTTGCTTAAAATTGAAATTTGGCGGGTTGCGGTGACGTACTCTCCCCAGGACGCCTCAGCGATTTGCTTAAAGGGAGCAATGAAAACGTAAAGCTCGTGGGATATGGCTGGAGTGACAAGGATACTTCACAAATTAATGTGATCAAGTAAGCTGAAGCCACTCTAAGGGCACTAAGGCCACAAGGTAGAGGGCATTACCCCTTAAATCTACCAAGGCAAAGATTGAGCCCAAGCATTAGCAGCCATGGACAGCTGTTTCGGCCTTGTTAGGCCTCATCAGCATGGCATAGCTAATGCTCAGACCCACATATCAACAGCATCTTCACCCCCCAAGTTGTCAGCATGACAAAAGGTGACGAGAATCAACCGTGTGAGAATGCGAAAGCGGATGAGAATGCGGATGGTGATGTTGTCGCCGAAACGCCAGTCTTATTTTCCGAGGAAAACAATACTTCCCAGGGGTCCAAGTCCCCAGAGGCTGAGGAACGAGAAGATTTCGTTCCTGCACCTAGTGTTTTGCAGGATTTATATGCGAGCGGGGCTCGTTTTACTAAAGTCCCCGGCAACACGTGGTCGTTTGGAAAAAATGGTGTACGTCTGAAGAAGGAGTTATCTGTGTACTTCACAATAGACACCCTCTGCTCTAGCCAAGACAATTTAGAAGGGCTTGACAAAGCGGGCCTGGACATTGACACGATTAATTCAATACAGCGCCGCGCTTCAAACAACACGTGGATTGTGTCCTTTGAATCTAGTGACGCTAAAAATGTTGCCCTCGGCCTTCAAGAAGTTTGGATCAATGGTTGCCAAGTTTTCTTGGGGGATTGTGAAAGGAAAGTGGTGCTTGTCGAAGCTCCGACCGAGTTGCCGGATACGATTTTAATTGGGCGGCTTTCGGAGTACGGAAAGGTTTTTTCTTTTCGTCGAGATAGAGTTGCGTCTTCTATTTTTAATGGGATTCGTACTGCTCGAATGCGCCTTCAGATGGACATCCCGTCCACTGTTTTTATTGCAGGCGAGTTCATTCGTATCTGGTATCCAGGTCAACCGAAGACCTGTCGTCGTTGCGGGGACTCTGATCATTTGGCCGCGAGTTGTACCACTGTTCGTTGTTTCAATTGTGAGAAACCTGGACACCGCATGGAGGATTGCGAGGAGTCTACTCGGTGTTGTATTTGCCGTTCGAATGAGCATCCCGCCCTGGATTGTCCATTCTTGTTGTACAGTGCAAACATTGACGTTCAGCCTTCCAATTCATCATATGCTGATGTTGCGAAGACCGTAACTTCCCCGCCGACCGTAATTTCCCAACCGGCCGCGTCGCCCTCGTACGCGAGTGGGCGTCGCGTTCGCCGGAACAAGTCGAGGCTATTCGCGCTGCTGGGGCCGCGTCGGGCCGGGCATCTACTCAATTGAATTCCAGTGGTAAAAAGGCTCAGCGAAATTCCCCTAAGATGAATAGTGCGACGGTAGCACCCGAGAAGAGTGAGAGGGAGAGGAAGAGAGAGGAAAGGAAGCAAGAGGACAGGAGGAAGGAAGAAGAAAAGAGGAAGGATGATCAGAAGGAAGATCGTAAAAGAAACTCTCGAAAAAATGCTGATGCATCGTTGGACAGTGAGCGGGTTCGCGATCGTCCACGCGAGTCCCGTGAGTATGATCGTGAACACGATGGACACCGGGACCGTGAGTACGACCGTGCTTCGACGTGGGACCACGATCGGGATCGCGATCGCCGTCGTGAGCGGGATTACTATAGGGATGATAGCCGTCATAGATCTAGAACCCGTGAGCGAGATCACAGCAATAACTCTGAATCTGACTCTAATAATGCGTCTGAGTGGGTAAGAGTACGAAGGAGGAGGAGGGGTCGCCATTAGCGCCAATGCTAAAAGTTGCCACCTTAAATGCTCGGGGTTAATTACCCCCGCTAGATGTGATCTAGCCTTACACGAATTGTCTCGGGCTGATTTTGATATTGTCTTATTACAGGAAACTCATGTCTCTTGCAAATTACAAGCTGATAAAATTGCGCGGAAATGGTCTGGTGATTGTCTGGTCTGATTTTCTGGTCTGATTGTCTGGTCTGATTTTGATATTGTCTTATTACAGGAAACTCATGTCTCTTGCAAATTACAAGCTGATAAAATTGCGCGGAAATGGTCTGGTGATTGTCCTTGGTCTTTTGGGAGTGGCCGGTCGGCCGGTGTTGGCTTGCTTGTCTCCTAGATTCCAGGGCAAGATTTCTCGATATGTTTTTGATTCTGATGCAGAGTTATTAGTGCATTGGTGCTTTTGGGGTCACACAAATTTAATATTGTAAACATTTACGCTCCAAATACCGTTTCTGAGCGTAGGGCCTTCTTCGAAGGATTACATTCCTATTTTCTTTCTCATGTTCGTTTGATCGCTGGCGATTTTAATTGTTTTGATAATGTTCTTGATCGCTTGCATTGCTCTGAAAATCGCCTGCCTGATAAACGTGTTCTTCGTAATTTCATGTCTGATTGCTCACTTGTTGACATTTCAAAAAAAAAATCCTCGTGGAATTTCTTTTACTTGGGCTAACAGTTCTCAGGCATCGCGCCTTGATCTTTTTTTGGTTTCTCAAAGTTTAGTGAAATACGTTTGCTTAAACAAAGTTTTACCGTGTCCTTTTTCGGACCATGATTTTGTTGTTTTAAATCTGTCTGTTGATAATCGCCCTGGTCCTCGAACCAGTATTTGGAAATTTAACACTGCCCTTTTGTCTGATGTAGACTTAAAGCGTGAATTGTCAGCGCTCATTAATAGTCAAAAGGGTCGTATTGCTGATTTCTGTTCTCTGGGGAAATGGTGGGATAGTTTAAAACTTGTTATCCGCAACGCATGCATTGGTTTTTCTTATCGTAAGCGTAAAATTGCCAATCTCGAACGTAATCGCTTGACTAAACGTTTAATCTGGGCCAAGCATGCCTTTTCACAAGGTGACCATTCTATGTCTTCAGAAATAAGAGACCTCGAAAGTGCCCTTTCGTCCTTATTACGGGAGGCGGAGGGCGCGAAAATTCGCTCACGTGCCAAATGGATAGAGGAAGGTGAAAAACCAACTCGGTATTTCTTTCGACTCGAGCAAAAGCGAGCTGAGAAGAATTCGTTTGATTGTCTCTTCGATTCAAATGGTGTGGAGAAAACGTCACAGTCTGATGTTGAGTCTATTCTTGACGACTTTTATAAAAATCTTTTCACCAAAGATGACCTTGACGTACAGATTCAAGCTGAAATAATTGACGACCTTGAATTTTCATTAACGGACCTTGAACGCGAAAGCTGTGAGGTTGAAATAACGAAAGATAAGCTTTTTTCTGCCCTGAAAGGCCTTCAGACTGGTAAATCGCCTGGGTCTGATGGTCTTCCGCCTGAATTTTATCTGTCTTTCTGGGATGATTTGGGCGACATTCTCGTTTTAGTTCAGTAACGAAAACTATCATTTGGGGGTCCTAACTCAGTGACAGCCAGCGTGAGAGCCTCTTGCGCTTGCTGTACAAAAAGGATGATAGGCGATTGCCGAAAAATTGGCGTCCAATATCTCTCCTAAACACAGATTATAAACTGGCATCCAAGGTAATCACAGAGCGTTTAAAACCGGTGATGAGTTCTATTGTTCATCACGATCAAACGTGCGGCGTAGTGGGAAGATCGATTTATTCTAACTTACAGTTAATCCGTGATACACTCGATATGATTGACAAAACTGATGAAACTGGCATTCATGTTACGCTAGACCAGGAAAAAGCTTTTGATCGCGTTGACCATGGTTTTCTTATGCGGTTTTGGTCCTTCCTTTCGTCGCTGGGTGCGTCTCTTTTATAATGATGTCTTTTCCACGTATTATCTGTAATGGCAATCTCACTAACGCCGTTTTCCTTGAGAGGGGAGTGAGGCAAGGTTGTCCCCTGTCTCCCCTTCTTTATGTCTTGGTATCGGAGGTTTTGTCAACTCAAATCCTGAGGAAATGTAAACAAATCGAGGGCTTCCGGCTTCCCGGAGCTGGGGTCTTCAATTTAAAATCTCCCGGTACGCCGATGATGCCACTAATTTTGTTAAAAGCGAGCTTTCTCTCTGTCATCTTTTGCGTGTTGTACATAAGTATGAACTAGGCTCAGGCGCCAAGCTCAACTCCTCCAAGTCAGAGGCTATGTGGCTTGGGCGGTGGAGAACGAATGGCGCCTCTCCCTTCGGTTTAAATTGGGTATCGAAATGAAAATTTTAGGGGTTTATTTTTCAAATGGCCTAGTATCTGTCGAGTCGGATAACTGGAAATCGAAGCTTGACAAACTAGAAACCGTTCTTAATTTATGGAAACAGAGAGAGCTGTCTTTTTCAGGCCGTGCAATGATTGTTAATGTACTTGGCGCTAGCCGGTTTTGGCACGTGGCCAAAATTATCGCGCCTGCCAATTGGGTTTGTGATCGTTTTCATTGTCTCGTATGGTCTTTTGTGTGGAAACTAGTAAAACGGAGAGCGTCAGTCGGCAGCGTTGCTGCGCGCCTATCGAACTTGGTGGCTTAAACGTTGTTGACTTTCGTTCTAAATGTGTTAGTTTTCGTCTGTTTTGTTTTTGTAGTCTCCGCGATAATTTTGGTGGCCACAAATGGCATTATCTGGCCCGTTATTTTATCGGGAATCGCCTAGCAAGACTTGACGCGCGATTTGCTTTTGCTTCGAATCTGGTTCCGTCTTCATCGGAGCCTTCTCTTTTTTACCGTAGATGTCTAAACATTTTCCAGCAGCTATTTGATAAGTATGGTGCGTTACCTGACGATCTTTCTTGTAAGGAAATTTATTTGCTTTTATTTGATTTCCCACATGCTGCGCCTAGGTGTGCCGGCTTGTGGAGGTCTGTTGTGGGCCGTCCCATAGAGCGGTGGACCTCGGTTTGGCTCAAATCGCGCCTTAAGTTAATTGAAAATCGCAAAAATGATGTCTTATGGCTTCTGTTGCATAATGCAGTTCGTGTCAGGTCCATTCTTAAATCCTGGGGTTATATTAGTTCTGATTGTTGTGCTGTGTGCTCGCGCAAGGAAACTTCTGAACACTGTTTTTTTTTCCTGTTTTGTCCTAGAGTGATCCGGGTCTGGAATTATTTTGTTCCCTTTCTTTCTCGTCTTCGGGGCTCTCCTTTTGTGTTATCCTTTTCTTCTGTTCTCTTTCCTCTCTCTGATGCTCCGTCTTCCCCTACTCTTCCTATCTTTCACTATTTAGTTGCTTCGATCTTTTTTTCTGTTTGGCGAACCCGAAACCTAGCGACTTTCCGAAATAACGTTTTAGATTCTCGCGCCATCATTGATATGATTATTAAAGATGTCAAATTGCGTATCCGCTGTGATGCTTTTGACAGAGTTATTTTTTTTTGGTCCACTAATAATATTTGCTCTGTCAATGCAGATAACGAGATTGTCTTTAATTTGTAGGTTGTAATCCTCCTTCCTCTCTCAGGGCATATTCTTGTCCGGTTTCTGTAATTTTTCTTTTAACACGTATTAGTGATGTCCTTTAAGTAGTGATGTCCTCGATTGCTTTAATTGGTGTACTAATTATGCAATTGTCATTTTGAACTTGATCTTTTGTAATTAGTGCTTTTCTTTTTGCGTTCGTCGTCATATTGTATTGTATTTGCTCTTTTTATCAACGACCCTTTGGCCTTAGTGCCCTTAGAGTGGCTTCAGCTTACTTGATCACATTAATTTGTGAAGTATCCTTGCTTAAAGCGACACTGTCATGGATTGACATGCGCAGCATTTCTCACACGGAGAGATTTTCCTGAACGCGTTGATATCTTGTTTTTCTTTAAAAGTGTACATTAAATAAGCCTTTATGAGGCTAATAGAATGTACAGTTATCTGTAAACGAATATTTGGAATCCAAGAAATGTAAAAGAAGCCAAAAATTATTTATTCAAATTACTGACAGTCGAGTTCAGTGAAGTGTGACCGGAAACACTGTCGGTTGAACAAGCGCTCGCCTCTCACATCAATAATTTTTTCTCTCCAGCATACCTTAACATATTGCCAATCTTAATATGCCCTTTTAAAGCTGAAAGAGAGTAAATTTATTTGCGAACGACGACCTTAAAGTCAAGCGACGGTAGACAGGGAAACATTTATGCCGTGTTTTTAGTACTCACCGCGTGGTTTAAATTTGTGATCCAAGTAAACACAACCAGTGCAGTGGCTCTCAACTATAAATACAGGTTTTTCTTCAAAATACTACGCTAAATACAATTTTAAAGCAACGATATTAAACGTTTATCAGCAAACGATGAAGTGATGATCTCTGACGTTCAAGGGACTACAAATGAATCGCGAAGATGGAATCACTGCGTTAAACTTCACCGCCTACTACACTTCGGCTTCGATCGATTACCCAGCCATTACCGCACCAGTTACACTGCTATGTACGTGGAATTTCTCTTAAATTCAAGCCTCGAAAACGTTTTTCCTCGTTGTAGATGCGTTGATGAATTTTGTCTCCCTTTGCTTTGTTCTCTTGAGGAGACTGAATGACCATTTTCGCGCTGAGTGCTCAAACACCGGTTTCGACGGTCGACGCCATTTTGCATGTAGCTCTCCAACTTGAAAAATTCCGCCGGAACTTTTCAAGTTTGGATTTCAAAAGCCAGCGCATGCGCGAAGATGACAGTGTCCCCTTAAACTCCCTAATAACTTATAGAAAACAGCCGTATTGAATCATAAGGACGATAACATACAACTACTCTTGAAGGCAAGTTATTTTGAACCTAAACTTAAACCTGCTCGCAAAATTAAAAAAAAAGCTTAAACAATTTCTACTTAGTAAAAAGCCTAAAGTGCCTATGAAGTTAAAAAAAATTTTGCACAAATTTACAGTTCTAAATGTCCTTTTTCAAAAATGGCAGATGAAATTTTACGTAAGGAAACTAAAATCGGATTTTTACTGTCCAAATTGCCTCAAAATGGTCTCTCCTGAGACAGGTGACCAGTTTTGCGTTGATGATGTAGTTGGTGGTTCTAAAGAGTTGTTTACACTTCATCTCTCTTGCGATTCAGTGAGCTCCGCAAGTTCGGTCGCGATTTTGTTGAGATTATAGTTGCTAGTCTTTCGTTGGAACTATGTCCGACAGTGATGATATTTTGTCTTCTGTGGACTCGAATACGTCTAATTCCAGCGGCGAAACACCGGATGAAATGGAAGTGGTTGGACATGTCCAACAGTACGCCAAAAAGCCACTTGCCTATACAGTCTCTAGCAGTTCTGCGAAGCAGATTCTGTTGCACATGTATGATTTGCATATTTAATCACATACATTGTCACATTCCAACACGTTGGCACGCACCTGCGTGTATGTATAAGCGCTTGGTTTTTGCATTAAAAGTTACTTGATCAGTTGTACAGCAAGGTGTAACATGGTGGCAGCGATGAGTGAATAAATATTAAGCCGTTCTAAAGCCCGAATTTTGGGACATCATGGCCTCTCCAAGCTCTCCGTTTCCGAGCCTGAAATCGACGGGCGATGATAAGCACGATATGGAAGTTTACATTGAAGATTTAATAGATTATTGCGTTATGCAGAACTGGTACGACCCAGAGAAAGAAACTTTTGAACGGAAATGGATTAAACCGGACAAAGCAATGGCTTGTCTTCGAGCGTCTCTTTCTCCAGCAGCGCGAACGATATACAAGTACAGTTTGGGGCTGACCGAAGAGGACCAGAAGAAACCTCACTTAGTCTTGGCTGCGCTAAGGGAATTTTACGGCGCCAGTATCGGGTTTCAGGCGAACGGCCTCATTCAAGAAGAAACCGAGTCTATTCGTGGGAAACAAGGATCCGCAACCAAGGGGCACAGTGCGAGTACGAAAATTTCGCGGACGAACTCATGAGAGACCAATTCATCGCTGGTTTGGCATCCGAGACGCTACGCGTTAAACTGATCGGCAAAGGCCATAGGCCCCCGAGACGATTCACAAAGGAAAGTCACCTTGAAAGGAGTGGTTGAAGTTGCGAAATGCTTTGAAGCCACTGCAAAGAAGAAGCAACCAAGAACAAGTAAATTACACAAACAGATCGTCGAAAATTGGAAAGGAAACTTCGCAACGGCCATCGACACCTTGTCATTGGTGCGCTGACAGCCATCAACAACCTCGTCAACAATACTGCCTCGCATATGGCAGGAGATGTAACAAATGTGGGGTCATTGGTCATTTATCGCGTGCTTGCAAAAGCAAGGCAAGTCATCAGGAGACAACGCCAACAGTCCAATTTTGTGGAAAGTGAAGAGAAAGAAGAGGACTTTGCAATGAATGGCGGGAAGGCGGCGCGAAAATTTTTTTCTCATCTTTACTTGGGACACGGGGACAAGTCAAAAGTGGTACGAGCCCAGATTGACTCTGCGTCTACGTGCAATGCTATGCCTGAGGATTTGTTAAGAAAGCTGTTTCCCGGCGCGAAGGTTTCTAAGGCAAAAACCACAATCAGGACCTATGGAGATCAGACTTTAAGCCCAAAGGGTCAGGTAACCCTTTACTGCGAAAGGAAAGGGAAAATTTACCTCTTGGAGTTCTTAGTGGTTGACGTTCCACCTGGAAAGCCACCACTTCTCTGTGGTCGGAATGCGCAGGCTCTTCACTATTTACAGATTTATGCAGATGAAACTCCTGCGGTCAATGTGGAGGGCTCTGATAGCAAGACAGCCACACCCTTTTCGTCTCTTCAGCCAGTAAGAATTACAGAGGGTTGGGTCCTAGAACGCTACAGCAGCGTGTTCAAACCAGGCCGGGGAAAACCCCTAGGCACCCCCTTGCACATAGAAATGGACCCTGAAGTCACTCCTGTCCACGTTCCAAAGCATCGTGTTTCAGTGGCGAAGCTTGATAGAGTTAATGAGGAGCTAAAGAGGCTATGCGACGAGGGCATTATCAGGCCAGTCACGCAACCCACGGAATGGCTCTCTAACATACTGATCAAAGAGAAACCCAATGGAAAGCTCAGAATATGTATAGACCCAAGTCAGACGATCAACAGCGGGATCAGAAGACCGATATACTCCATCCCGACAATCAAAGAGAAGCTACCATTGTTGGCAAAAGCTAAAGTATTCACTATTGTGGACGTATAGGAGGCTTTTCACACAATCGTATTGGATGACGAGTCTTCATTGCTCACCACCTTCCTGGGACCAAAGGGGCGTTACTGCTACACACGACTGCCATTTGGTATTTCTTCAGGGCCAGAAGAGTATCGGCGTCGCCAGCACGAGTTCTTGGATGGTCTTCAGGGTGTCATTAACATTCCTGACGATATCTGCATATTTGGGTGCGGTGACACTAAAGAAGAGGCGGATGTCGACCATGACCGCAATTTGACTGCCCTTTTGGACAAATGCACGGACCACGACTTACGTCTTTCTGCTAAAAAGCTTCAATTTAAGGCCAGCTCGGTCACCTTCATGGGACATAAACTAACCGACAAAGGCATTGAGCCTGATCCGTCCAAGGTGGAAGCTATTAAAGAAAAGCCAAGACCAAGAGACAAAGCCGCTGTTCAACGTTTCTTGGGCATGTGTCAGTATCTCGGCAAATTCTGCCCGAACCTGTCTGTATCGGTCTTACCCCTTAGGGACTTGACCAAGCAAGACGCAGTGTTTGTATGGTCTAACACTCACGAAAACGCACTCAACTCAGCAAAGGAACTCATTGCGTCAGCAACTGTCCTGCGATACTATGATCCGTCCTCTCCTGTCACGTTCCAAGTCGACGCGTCAGAGAACACCATTGGGGGAGTACTCCTACAGGAAAACCAACCAGTGTGTTTTACTTCGCACACCCTGAACGCCACGGAAAGAAATTATGCCCAAATCGAGAAATAATGCCTGGCGATAGTCACTTGCATGAACAAATGGAACCAATATCTATATGGAAAGAGGAACATCATAGTTCACACAGACCATCAGCCTTTGGAGACGTTCTTCAAGAAGCCTATGAGTAGGGCCCCACGTAGGCTGCAAAGAATGATGCTAAAACTCCAGCAGTACCAATTCACGGTAACCTACAAGAGAGGAAAAGAGCTCCACGTAGCAGACGCTTTGTCTCGCGCAGCCTTAAACGATCCCACTTCAGCCAGTACTCAGCAAGCCGAAGTGTTTCGCCTTGAGTTAGCAGAAATGAATCTCAACCCGAATCAAGTCACCGCTGACACCCTCCAACGTATTAGAAGCGAAACCAGCAAGGACCCCTCCCTGATAGGCTTGCACCAAATGGTAATGAATGGTTGGCCTGAGGAGAGAAAAAAAAAATACCTGAGCCACTCAGACCGTACTGGGGTTTCATAGACGAAATCACCGCATAAGACGGGGTTCTTTTCAAGTCACACCAGGTTATTGTACCCGCTTCACTCAGAGCCGAGATGCTGAAGAAGATCCACAAGGCACACCAGGGCCCAGACAGCAGCATACGTCGAGCCCGCGAGTTCCTCTTCTGGCCTGGGATGCAAGCTGCTATTCGAGAAACGTGTTGGGCCTGTGGAACTTGCGCCCAGTACCTGGCTGGACGACCAAACGAGCCCATGCTCTCCCACAGCACACCTTCACGGCCCTGGTCAAAGATAAGTACTGACTTGTTCCAACTTGATGGAAAACACTACCTGGTAATGGTGGACCACTACAGCGATTATTTTGAGGTGGACTCTCTCAGGAGTACCACAGCCAGCGCCGTTATACAAGTTTTACTCGCCATGGCATCCTGGATGACTGCATCTATGATAATGGGTCGCAAATTGACAGCCACGAGTATTCGAAATTCGCCCGGGATTATGGTTTGAGCGAGATGCTCAACGAGTTTGCCAGATATCAGGAAGGTCTCTGAAGAGTCGCTTGGCAGCGACGAAACAACAGTTGTCTGACTAGCCATTACAGCTTTCACAAGTTAAGTTTTCACAAGTTATTCACAAGTTTTCACAATTATTACAATGCTCTCGTGAATATTTAGCGGTCGGAAATCCTCATGCGATATAAGGTGAGATTGCTTCTGCTGAACTGATTGCGAACGGGACTTTGAGCGAGATGCTCAACGAGTTTGCCAGATATCAGGAAGGTCTCTGAAGAGTCGCTTGGCAGCGACGAAACAACAGTTGTCAGACTAGCCATTACAGTTTTCACAAGTTAAGTTTTCACAAGTTATTCACAAGTTTTCACAATTATGATTATGGTTTCAACCCTGTAAAGTCCTCACGTTACTATAGCCGTGGTAACGGAAAAGCGGAATCTGCCGTAAAAATCGCCAAGAACATCTTGAAGAAATCACGTCACGAAGACCCTTGCCTTGCCCTCTTGGCGTACAGGAACACTCCACAGCAGGGACACACGTATTCACCGGCACAGAGATTGATGTTCCGGAGGCTCCGTGACCTTATTCTTACGGCTACGGGTCAGCTCCCACCGCAAACAGCCTCACAGAGTTTGGTAGTGCACGACACTGCAGAAAGAAAACAACGGTCAAAGACACAGTATGACAAGAGAGCATCAGCAACACAGAGAGAGTTCTCACCAGGGGAGAAAGTATTTTGGAAGCCTAAACCACAAAATAAGCATAAGCCATGGATTTACGGCGAGGTTGTCGGAAACCCGGCGCCAAGGCTTGCCTGGTTAGCACACCTTTGGGACAGATTCGTCGAAACCACTCTCAGATCAGGAGAGCCCGCACGGAGCCTTTACACTAACCGGCGGAGCCCGCTGACCTGGAAACTGCATCTTTACCTGGGGAAGACGACATGCCAACAGAACAAGAACAATCAGCAATCAGGGAACAGAACCAACAGGCGAGCCAAGCAGGAGTGCCTGCAACAGAACCCGCACAACCAAGTGTCAGGCTACGGAGATCGTCAAGGACTCGGAACATGCCCTCTAGGCTTAAGGACTATGTGATGAACATTGTTCAGTCTCTTAGACCAGTAGTTTGATGAACTAAGGCAGTAACGTACAAGGCATTGATGAGCAGTGACTGAATCACTTTAACATAAATTTGTTGTTTTTGTTGTTGTTTTTTCTTCAAAAGGGGAGGGGTGTTGCACATGTATGATTTGCATATTTAATCACATGCACTGTCACATCCCAACTCGTTGGTACGAACCTGCATGTATGTATAAGCGCTTGGTTTTTGCATTAAAAGTTACCTGATCAGTTGCACAGCAAGGTGTAACAATAGACAATATTCGTATTCTCGGTAAAGAACTGGGTCTAGCATGAAGTGGAGGCTCATGCGGGGGAATCTTTTCACATGTAAATGTACTTCCCCGCATGAGCCTCCACTTCATGCTAGATCCAGTTCATTACCGAGAATACGAATGTTGTCTATTCGATCCCAAGTTCGGCTTAACTGCAGAATACCCTGCCACTCGAACAATTTTCCACGCAGCCGGCTACGCGGTACGCAGAAAGTAATTAATTCTACTCAGACTTCTACGTAGCTGGCTCCGCGGCTACGCGGTACGCAGAAAGTAATTGAAACATCAAAATATTCACAATAATTGATAGGCGTGATTCGACATGAAAACGCACACGCTATATGTGTAATATTCTTCGTTCTTTAAGTCATTAAACCGAAATAAGTGCCGAAACGAGTAAATTTACTCGAAAGTAATTAAAACATCAAAATGAATTCATAATAATTGATAAGGTGATTCGACATGAACACACGCGCTACAGATTAAACCGAAACAAGCGCGCTCGTTCAAGCAAACAAATGCACAAATCGATAGCCCCGTATAGTATTTGCTTTAAGTCGACATAATATTTAAAACGATGGCCACTTTCCGTACTCACCCTCGGTCACTATGAATTCACAGTTCAGTTTTCCAAATCGCATTTTAAAATGAACACTTCAATGCAAAAATACTGACAGAACGAAAACTTATCTTCGCCGTGTGAAAATGAAAACATCTTAAGTCAGAACAACCACATAACTAACTCTCTTTTTTTTCTGTTTCCAACCCAAGAACGCCTGGACTGTTCCAAACAACGAATGCACGAACATATTAAATATCTGTCATTTGCGGGCCTGTACATATCAGGCCCGGCCAGGGGTTTTGGGTATATGGTATCTAGAGCCATTTTAATTCAGGTATATGGTATTTTTATGTAGCAATTCGGGTATAAAATATCTGGTTTTCCTGAATTTTAGGTATTCGGTATACAGACGTGATTGAAATGCTACAAGATAATTTTAGGTATTAGGTATCACACGTTTTGCAATTTTAAGGTATATTGGTATATTGGCCCCTGGCCGGGCCTGACATATCAAATATCGGGAACACGCGGTAATCTTTTACTTCAATGATACCAAGTTCTCACTTACTATCCGTCGCTTCCGGTCAGTTAGAGGAGACTTAAGAGGGAACATCGTATCCTTAGCGGGAATGGAGCCTTTAATTAGGCTTCTCTTCAAATCAATGGTTTGACAATTGTCAGTCTGCACAAGGACGGGCTTGTGCTCAAAACAGCTTTCCTCCAAACTGGCACTGTTCAAACATGAAGGCGGACAAATCGAGTCCATTTATACCGCAAATTTTCTTCAAGGGGAAGGTAATGCATTGGAATTCCCGGTAATCCAGTCTTGTTGCCACAATTTGCAAGATTTGGTCTACCGGCAGAGCAATAGTTAATGCAATCTTTCTTTTTTCCCTTCTCCGCCATTACGCTGATGTGTGTGGAACCACCAAGTACGTCATTTCGGTGTAATCTGAGTGTTTGACCGAGCGCAAGTTGGACACACTCGAAATCGCTGAAATCGGTCAATGCAAACTTTCAGGCCAGCAAAATCTTACATGGAGAAGGTTTCGGGCGTTTCAAACCGGGTTTTTGGTTTAATAACTACATGAACAAACAGATAAACCAAACTTTATCGTAAATACTTTTTGTCTTTGGCCATCGTAGCTTAACAAGAAACAAGACGCTCTATGAGCGTTAACTCGGGATACTTTTGTGCTGCATAAGCCGGACGCACGCTTTCTGATTCTCGAAACTATCCAGCCAGTGGTTTGCTTTTGGGTCCACATAAGGCCTTTTTGTTCACGTACGAGCAAAGCTCGTTAAACTGTTTTGAGAGTTGCCATCCATATTCGTTGTCAGCTGTTGTTGTTTACTTCTAAATTAAGTGGCAACATCTGGAGTTTACTTTGGCTCTCTCAAAACATTTTTCTCTCTCTGCGAAGCTTGAAAACATTCGCATAGACACTTCTCTTAACATATTGGATATTCAAAACTCGAAAACACAAGGCGAATCGTTTCCGTGTATGTGACATGTTTCTCAGAGGCAATCCAGATGTCACGCATTGTAAAAAGAACTCGAAATTCAAACTGCTCTGTTTTCAAAACAAAGCGTGCTACTTGGCTTAAAATGTCATTTACCTGATGAAGGTAAAAAATGTAAATGTTTAATTTTAGTTTTTTTCTGACGTCACGTGAAAACCAAACATTCGCAAACTTGTCTCCAAATATAGAACTGTCACAGCGATTGAGTTTTGGTATAATCCGGATCAAATTACATCAAAACAACTTTGCGTTTTTCTAAATATAGAACTGTCACAACGTTCTAATTCAAGTCGATACTCAGCACGTGCGAGGCTTCCAACCTTGTCTTAAATTCGGCAAACCTTTTCACGCGGACAGTCTGTACTGTATTAAAATCTAGCTTCACAACTTTACAAAGATATGTGCAAGAAAATTTGTTCCGGCGGTCGAAGTGGATTATTTAACCTTGATTCACGTATTAAATGGAAGGTATCACATTACGAAAACAACTTTGTGCAAATCTGTAATTTTTCTGTCACAGCATTCGAATTCGACTTGTGATATCGATTAGCCGATAAGCACTACACGTGCGAGCCTTCCAACGTTTTCTTAACACTCGGCAAACCTTTTCACGGGGACAGACTATGTTGTATTAAAATATCTAGCCTCACAACTCAAACACGATGAATTTGCATAACTTCAAAACAACCGTTGCGTGATGTTAGCCTTTCGACCTTTGGACTATGTGGTTTGCTTTTACCAATGAACACACTGCCACGTGCCTGCTATTGTGCATTGGCCAATCCAAACACACTTAATTGTATTGTGCATTTAGTTGTTACTTGCAGTATCCCGAGTCCCGAGTAATAACACAAAAACTGCGGTGATAAACATGACAATAAAACGCATTGTTGGAAAACAAAAATAAAACTAATATCTTTTAACTTGGCGTTTCGTATGTTTCGACATACATCTTCAGAAGTGACCGTTAGGAATAAAAGTAACAACTAAATTTTAAATTTAACTACTTAACAATAATCTTGACAGAAGCTAAAAAATAATTTGCATGTAAGATCAAATTTGCAGCCATAAAATTTACTAATGCAGGTCTTCAGCTGTTTTGGTAATAATTTTGCTCTGTACCCCTAAATAAGGTAGAACTAAGATTATTTCCTTTTTTCCCTTTTTCCTTTTTGGTGGTTGGAATCGTCGGTCTGTTTTGATGCCTGATCAGAACATCATTAATGTTGTAGATGGGAAGCTGTTCAATCTGTCCAGACTGAAAGCTTCAAGTAACACCAGAGAGCTCTGTGTGAGGGAATTGCTATATGCAGACGACTCAGCTTTGCTCGCTACCAGCCATCAAGATATACAAGAGATTGTGGACCTCTTCTCGGCTGCAGCAACACTGTTTGGTCTCAAGATCAATGTCTCCAAAACAGAACTCCTCTACCAACCTCCTCCTGATGAACCTTCTGAGTGCCAAGAGGTGGTTGTCAATGGTGATGCCTTGAAAAAGTCTAGCCATTTCACTTATCTTGGTAGCGCAGTCACGGACATCAACTCTGCCGATCTTGAAGTTGAGCGGCGCACTCATGCTGCCGCGAAAGCATTTGGCTCCTTGCAGAAGCGCTTGTGGTCTCATCATGACATCAAGCGAAAGACGAAAGTGAAGGTCTACAACGCTGCCATCTTGCCGTCACTGCTCTACTCCGTTGAGTCCTTGACCCTCTATCAACGCCACAACAAAAGGCTGTCCAGATCTCAGATCCGTCATCTGCGCCAGATACAAGGGATACGATGGCAAGATCGTGTACCTGATGTTGAAGTCCTCAGAAGAGCAGAGAAAAAAGAGCGTCCAAGCTCTCATCACAACGTCACAACTTCGCTGGGCTGGACATGTACGGCGAATGCCAGACTCAAGGCTGCCAAAGGCAGTATTCTATGGCGAGCTCAGTGAAGGGAAGAGAAAGCAAGGTGGACAGAAGCTACGCTTCAAGGATGTGCTGAAGCGGCACATGAAA
>JAEMWC010000036.1:1805000-1870000 GCA_016490735.1 Pachyseris speciosa
AAAGCTCCTTCAGTCGTTCATTTGGGGTGATATGGGAAATATGTAAAAGTTATAGACAACACAGGACTCGATCACAAACACAAATATGACGAGTATGCGGCGAAAGCAAGCACCGGAAACCCATGTAAACACCAGCCTATATGAAATTTTGATTTGACGACGTTCAGAAATAATTTTCCAATAATTTTGAAGACGTTTTCGAACCTTGACCATTTACCCTCGACCCTCGACCAGTTACCCTCGACCCTCGACCAAAAGGCAAACTCTTTCAACCAACATTTCGCGTAACGAACAAATGTTTGACCCGGTTTCGCCACCTTTGCCAACAGAGATCACTCGAAAAGGAAAAAGCTATCAATTGAAAACACATAACGTCGACATTTCTGCGATAAATAAGCACAAATAGTTCTGTGGACTCCCTTTGTCCATAGTATTTGGTCAAACATTGTTTTTAGCAAAGTAACACGATGCTGGACGAAAATGTTTGATCTTTTAGCCGGAGGTTTAGTCTTTTATATCCAAGGCAAGGGTTTTCATAGAGTGTAATTTAAAGTGAGACACTGATATAACTGTAAAGTCTTCTAAATTCAAGGCAAGGGTTTTCATAGAGCGTAATTTAAAACGGTGAGACACTGTAACTGTTCACCGTCCATCACATAAGGAAAAAAACCGATCAACTCATCATTCATGTCGGTACAACCAGCCTACGGGATAGTGCATGAGAGTCCAACTGCCTGTTCTGAGAAAATTATAGACGACCTTATAAGCTGGACCAAAAGTGCAGCATCAGAGACTGAAGTAGTCTTATGAAACTTGACAGCCCGCTCCGACGGTGACCAACTAGCATGCCAAGTAGAGAAAGTACTGACTCAAACCTAAAGAAATTTTGCAGCCAAAACAAATGGAAGATGATTGTTCACTCCAAAATCACTGCCGAGCAGCATCTTAATCGTAGTGGTCTTCACTTAAATAAAATAGGAACATCTCGACTAGCTCGTAACTTCTTAGATTTCTTAAAAATAAGGATTAGGATATTGCCGTTTGGGAGCCTACCGTAATGTCCTGTATAGGACGAGAAGTGTAACGCCATGACTCAGGGTAAGTACTTTAATACCGAGTTTAACTCCTGCAGCCGAGGCTTGGTGATGGCTTCTCTTAACATAAATATAGTCTACTAGCCCACATCGACGAACTTCGAGTTTTCATGTCAACCTCTGAAACTGATAAACTTTCCATCAATGAAACTAAATTCGATTCCACTATCGATGACAGTGAACTATACTTACCCGGATTTGAAATAATAAGGAAAGATCGTAAGATAAATGGGCGTATCGGAGGTGGAGTCTGTTTCTACGTGCGATGTAACCTAAACTACAAAATTCGTGAAGACTTGAGTACTGAAAATCTTAAATGGTTAACTTAAGAAATCACCAAGCCTCTGTCAAGACCATTTCTAGTTATTACCTGGTATAAACCTCCCGATTCCCCTGTGAGTCGTTTTAACGAATTTGAGGAGCTAATTAACAAAATTGACGCGGGAAACTGGGAAATTTTCCCTTTAGGGGATATTAACGTGGATCTTATGCCGGATACGACATCAGCTAACGCCGTTAAACTTAACTATATATTTGATGTTTATGGATTGGACCAGCTAATCACAGAGCCGACAAGAATTACCCTAAGTTCCCGCTCTTTAGTTGACCTTTGTATTATGTGACTACATGCCCACTAAAGTTGCAAAGTTTGGTGTTGTCCATCTTGCAGTTAGCGATCACGCACTAATTTATATGACATATAAGGACCAGCATGAGTGTGCAGGCAGAATAATAATCAAAACCCGTCAAATTAAAAGTTTCCATAAAGCTAGTGGTCAATGTGGAAAGATATGCTGATGCAAGCTATAGATAAGCATGCACCAATAAAAACTAAACGGGCTGGCAACAAAAAGTCTCCATGGAATACTGATCAATTGCGCCATGAAATGCATAGAAGAGATTTCTTAAAAAAGAAAGCAGTTTTGTGCGGCTCCCCTTTGGCTAGCTTGGGATCAATATAAACGTGCCCGGAACCATACAAACAACGAAATTAAGAATGCTAAGCGTAAATATTTCACTGACAATCTAGAGTCCAGAAAATCAAATCCTAAAACAACCTGGTAATTAATTAATGATTTGTCCTCGCGACATCCAAACAAAGTAAGGAATATTGCGGAAATTAAGGTTAGGGAGCAAACTATAACTGAACCTTCTGAGATAGCCGAAGAACTAAATCTGCATTTCTCAACCGTTGGTGAGAAACAAGTTTCAGAAATACCGTCATCTAAAGTTGAGCCTGAGTCCTACCTTGAAGCAACTAAAACGTTTTCCCTGAAAGATCCATTGGTGAACATTGTTCGCAAACTGTTGACCAAACTAAACAAAAGGAAAGCTGCGGGCCGAGATAACATTCCAACTCGACTTCTTAAAATGGCTGGCAACATAGTCGCACCATCGCTCACTCAAATATTTATCAGTAAAGTCGATTAACACTGGTATTTTTTCAACTGAGTGGAAACTCGCTAGAGTAACTCCTATTTTCAAAAAGGCGAGCAATAACCATTATTCCGACCGTTGACAAAATTTCGAAAACAATATATACGGCCAGCTTTGCGACTATCTTAATGATAACAACTTACTAACTCACTGCCAATCTGGATTCCGGTCATTACACAGTACACTCACTGCATTGATTCAAGCCACAAATAGTTGGTCGGTCAATATCGACAATGGCCTTGTAAATGGTGTAATTTTCATAGATCTCAAAAACGCCTTCGGCACCATCGAACATAGTATCCTTATACGGAAGCGTCGGAAATATGGCGTTGACACGAGTAGTCTCAAATGGTTTGAATCATATCTTTGTGACCGAAGCCAGAAATGCAGCACAAATGGCCATTATTTATCAAATACTGCCCTGGTCAGTTTCTTGTGGCATCCCACAAGGTAGCGATCTTCGTCCACTCCTATTCTTAGTCTATATTAATGATCTTCCCAACTGCCTCACTTCGGCCTCTCCGAGAATATTCGCCGATGATACTAATATAACCTTCGCTGCCAGTACAATCACTGATCTTGAAAAATGCTGTCAACTTAGAACTAAGAAATCTTCAGGCTAAGCATAAATATCGCTAAAACTGAATTCATGGTAATTGGGTCAAATAAACGAATACATGCTCTATCGAATAATCAGATTGATACTGAGATTGACGGAAAATCGATAAAAAAAAGTCGAAGAAGCTAAATCGGTGGGCTTGTTTATTGACGAACACCTTTCATGGATAAAACATATAGAAGAAATTAGTAAGAAGATATCCTCAGACAAAGGCGCCCTTAAACAAATAAGACCATTCATCTCCGAAAGTACCAGTCTTCAAATCTACCAAGCGTCGATTTTACCCCTCTTTGACTATTGCAGCCCTGTTTGGGATGAACTCAGCGTTACCTTGAGCGACAAACTCCAAAATAGGGCTGCCAGGGTCATTACCAGGTCCAGTTACGACACTAGTGCCAGTCTCCTCCTAAATAGGCTTAACTTGGACAATCTCTCCACACGAAGGAAAAAGCTTAAGGCGATGCTTTCCCCCAGCATACCCGTGCAGGATTTATTTAGCATCTGTAGTATACCGTATAACTTAAGAGATTCTGAGATTAAACTAAAACCTGCCCAAGCCATGCACAAACTATTGTAAGCCTGCCTTGGGCTACAGCGAGGCGCTATTGTGGAATAGCCTACCCATAAATTTAAGAAAATCAGACTCTCTTGGATATTTTCAAAGGGAACTTGATCAAATTTACAGCAATTGTCAGTCGGGCTCCCACACGGCATTGTAAAATAGTGTTGTCTAATTTTTTATTAGTGTAATATATACTGAAGATTTTACCGTGTATCAGCAAATTAAGTATGTATGTATGTAAAATATCAGATATGAAAATGCATGGATGCGAGAAAAACGAGTTTTCTTTTCTTGTGTTTGGTTATAATAGTCTATGCAAGTCGCCCTGGGTTGCGTGGCAACGAAGTTCTCACCTTTTACTGTTTCCGCCGAGAGAGTTCTGTAACAAGAAAGTGAGTTTCGAATCCCTGAAAGGAATGTGCGGTTTTTTGTTGGCCAAAGCTAAGATAACTTTGCCCAGGCTGCTCAAGCTATTGTTTATAAACGTGGTCTCTCGCCGCCTTTCACCTGTAGCACGCGATTGAGTCAAACGCTCCGAGCCCGCCAGGTCAATAAGATTGAGAGTTCCTGCAAAGAAATGTTATTGAGGAAGTTCAATGTGAGATAGCCACTATAAGAAAGTTTGCGTGCATACAGGGTCTTCATTTGGGCAACACAGAGAGGATTTTTCCATCGATTAATGGCGCACGGTCAAAAGCTACGGGATTGGGGCGAGCGAGGGAAAGGAAGAGCCTGCAACGGTCTCTGTGTGATTTGAGATCAGCCCATTTTCCGCTTGACTAATCTGTGAAATCCTCAAACTGGAATTAACCAATCAGAAACAACCGGAAATGTTCGTTGAGGACATAATAATGATCTCAGGGATCTTTTGTCAACGTTTTCAAACCGTGTACCAGAGAGGGATTTCAAAATTCAGTTCTCGCAATTTTGTTCTGAGCTGCTGCACTTCGAGCAAAATAATTTCGAGAAAACTTCGGCTGACAAAATGCGCGCTGCGTGTCCATATGAAAATAAGTGGATGTTTTATTTCGAGGTATGCAAACTTTTGGCGTCTGCTCCGTCTCGGTTTATCCAGCAGACAGATCATGGTTTCAACATCCTTTAATAAAGTGATCTGTAGCCGTTTTAAATGTAAACATTTAGCGTGCAATTGCTTGTTGTGTCCTTCGAAATTCCACTCATTTTCCGTCCTTCAATATTTATGTATCAACCGCTCTTGGTAACCGTTTCAAATGGCTTGGCAAATCCGTTTGGCATCTGTTGACTGGCTGTGCGTCAGTTTGCCGATCGGACGGATATGCGTTAGTGTACGTTTTCGCTTTAGAAACAATTACGAGGACACAGCCATTCGATGAAGCCGAATCCATGGAATTTAACAAGCGCAAAAACTTGAAACACAAGGCTTTTTCCAAAGGCTGTAGGTAGCACGGCCATCACATCCTTTTCACTGAGAAGGTCTTGATCTTTCTTTCTTGAAGACAAAGCTGAGATAGCTCTATTCAGAAAAGCATCACTTTCTGCTTTCACTGAAACTCAGTTCAGCTTCACTTGTTTGAGATGTGTCATGTTCGTGATAAGTCCGCACCGCAGGATATTGAATTAGCCAATCAGTATTTTACGTTCAGAATCTGAACGCAGATACTCAAATTGAACAAAGACCGCTGCAGGCTCTTCTTTCCCTCGCTCGCCCCAATCCCTTAGGATTTGACCGAGCGCCAACCTCTCTGAATTGCCCAAATGAAGAGCCCGTATACTGGCTATAAAAAAGTGTACAGCATAGACCCTATACAAAAATGGCTGCCTTTAAATTATTATTTTGGTCGTATTCAAAAAAGTCTGACTAACCTCGTTCGGGATAACACAGTCTTTAGAAAGATTACTATTACAAAGAAAGGCGGAATTAAAAGTGTTTGACGCTCTAAATACCCCAGTGTTCGCATTATCGGCACATCGCGCCTTCGCCTACCACTTCTGAAGGAAATCTCGAATCTTTACAATACTGGAAGGGCCTCGCGCACGCTACTGGTGTACACCGCTGGCCAAAAATTGCACTTTATTCCTGGCGCTCTGGTGCATTTATTGAACGTCGGATCAAGTTGAAATTTGCACAAACTTCAGGTGGCTAAACTTCTTTTGAACAGATATATTTTTGTTTCAGACAGGTGTTGTGAAAAAAGAACATGACAATAGAGTGGTAAAAATGCACCTGTTTTGAACACCTCGCATAACATTTGCAGTCTAACTGGCACATTTGAGGATTTCTCCACTCCACGGATGAATTATGGCAATCCTATATGGTGGCCAATAGCTGTCACTCGAAATAAAAACATAAGTAAAGTTAAATTTTGCATGAGCCTAGGGCTAGCATGGTATACCAGGATACTTTGCACGATGAGAAGTCCACATGCAGTGCAACCAGTCGTCGTTAAACGCACTAACGGTGTCCTTCTTCTTATCCTTACCCTTGTCGATTCTTTTCGCGTTCATTTTCGCCTTAAAATTTCTCCACTCGGTCGCCATTTTGCTGGTTGCACTGCACGTGGAGTTTTCATCGTGCAAAGAATCCTGGTATACTATGATAGCCCTCGGCTTATGCAAAATGTAATGTTACTTTCGTTTTTCTTTTCATTGCATTTTTCTTTGCCTTTGGGTGCTGTTTTCGTTTCCCTTTCATTTAAGTTTATTTTTATTTCCTTTTATTTTTGATTTTTAATAAATAAGCGTCTGAGTTAAGTATTACTTACCTTTTGTTTTACGTTTTCATTAAAACATTTGTACATTGTGAAAGTTTTTTTGTAAAATCTTTTTTTGCAATACACTTAAATTACTAACAATACAAAATGGACGTTACTAACAAGCTATAGCTACATATAATACAATATAAAAGGTACCTATAATACTACAACTACTAACAAATACTAACGTTACAAAACTTATTACTTAAAATTACCAATTTTACAATCACAGTTACAGAGGTAAGAAGATGTAGAAGATGTAGCTATTATTCCCGCAATAAGAACGGATCATTCCGCCATAATAATGCATTTTAACGGAATTGACGAAAAAGAAAGGGGCCCTTCCTATTGGAAATTTAATTCCAATCTTCTAGAAGACGATGAATATATTTCTTTAGTAACTGAGAAATACAGTGAGTGGCTGGAAGATGGTAAAGAAATTCAGGATCCTATGGTCCTTTGGGACTTCGTTAAATACAAAGTCCGGTAATATATATATTTAGCCAAGCCTAAAAGCGGAGCTCCAAAAGCATTCTTTTTCTACTGGCATTTACATATAGTCTGCTTGTCATATCACCCATCTGACCTCACTCAAGCTACAGACCCAATGCTGTAAAAAATAGTATGGAAAGGCTATCTGAGCCAGTGACACAGTGGATTTGGACCCCCAACGGATTAGTACCCTCCAGTCCAGATCGGCTTGTGGATCAGATTTGGACCCCATAGTCCAGAACTGCTAGCAGATATGAACCCCCTTTTACGGATTTGGACTACCACCCCTCCTAATCAAAGGCATCCTGTGGTAAGCTCGTGGAGTAAGTAAGATACTGTGTCAGGGAGGCGATAGATAGACAGACAGACAGACAGACAGACAGACAGACAGATAGATAGTTAGATAGGTAGATAGATAGATAGATAGATAGATAGATAGATAGATAGATAGATAGATAGATAGATAGATAGAGAGATAGATAGAGAGATAGAAACAATATTTAAAGAGGGCGGCACCAAAAAGCTGACAAGAAGTTAATTAGGGTGGCCCCTGTTATTATAATCTAATTTACAACAATTAATAAATTAAAAACATTGAAATATGGTAATATAACAAAAGAGAATGAGAAAACTTAAAAGTTTTTAAGACGTAAAAATTCTTTAAAGTTATCGAGGCTATACCCTCTCACGTCTACGGACAAGGAGTTCCAAGCATGTACTCCACGGTATGAAAAGATCTTTCAGTGATCTTTGTCCTGTCTTCGAAGACAGCTTTGGTGTGGATAGGTTTCCATTTGCAGCCGATCTGGTGTTAAAGTTGTGTCTATCTTTGACGTATTTGAAGCTGTTTTGCAGAAAATCAGGGCTAGATTTCTTAATTATTTTATCCTTCCCTAATTTGCATACGCGTGTGGTTAACAAAGGATAACAAGAATTCAAAAGGCTGTTGTCCATGCCGTTGTTATAATAAACAAGCAAATAACCTATCACAGCTGCTTTTAAATTACCGCCGATAAACTGGCTGGAAAAATCGTGAAAAACCGGCCAGCTATTCTGTGAGCAGACGCAAAAAATTTGCATACAGACGAAACAAAATATCCTCTTATTTGCAGGTAACGAAACGCACATTTTGTGAGCCAAAGTTTGTTCAAAATTATTTTGCTCGAAGTACAGCAGCTCATAACGAAGACAAAATAAGTGAGGTATATTTTGCAGAGGCTGTCGAAGATTCAAAATCTTTTGTCAACTGAAAATTGTCGGAGGCGCAAGATGATTATCTTTATTTGTCACCGCGTTACGCTTGATATTGACATGACACCACGAACATTATTTTGTTTACCTTTATTTAGCATTCGAATTCGTGAAAACATTAAGTGCCAGCGAATGAAAACGAGAATTTTTACACAGCAACCACGAAGAGTCTTTGAGCATATGAGAATTCCTAGAACGGGTGTCTAAATCATTCCCTCGTGCCGTCTCAATGCAGACTCGTACCCAGTCGCTATTTACGTGTTTTTTGGGAGAGAAGATTGGATACGAGGATGGATTGAGGCGCGCGGGGTGTCGTGGGAAGAGGCGAAGGAAAAATAGCGACTGGCAGATTTCGATTGATAGATCCGTGCAATCGTGCGTGGAACCGTGCAGTGCTCTTTTTCAAGAAAACGGTGTTATTGTAGACATTTCTTGTCGTCAAAATTCACTGCGAGTTCTAGTTTAGTTATTTAACGAAGTAAAGCGTTCGTCCAAAGAATGTTTTCTGTTTTGTTGGGTGTTGATGTCGTGCTGCCGTAATGGCTTCTTCGCGGGAAGACGATGTGGGCGATTTGGACAGTTCGTTCAGTGAATTGTGGATCGAAGGTTAAGGTATCACAGTGATATCTTGATCTTTTATACAGATATCTTAGATATGGCATACGTTCGACTTCTCCTGTTGTTGGTGGCATGCAGCAAAGCTTGAGTCATAAGCTCAAGCTTAAATATTTATCGAATTCAATGATGAATATTAATAATCGTGCCATCAGTTGTATAACGTTTTCCTTTTTAAGACGACCGAGATAAGGAAACGGATATGGCTCCCCGCCCTACGGAGGAAGCGAAAGTCACGTTTTCTACGCAGCGCAAACACGCCATACCAACAGGTTACATAGGATAAACAAGGTATCTTATAAATCATAGTTTATTTAAGAAAGAAATTATTTTTTGGGAGGGTTTTCTTGTATTTGATTTCCTTTGTGTTCAGTCCATTAACACCACTAGAGAGTCATACTCTGAAACCTTTGGGGTGTTTTTTTAAGAAGTCCAGCAGCAGCTGCTAACAGAAAATCGTATGGTATTGGGATTTACAATTATTGTAAGTGCTAAACCCATATTAAAAACACATTCTTATTGCAGACCACAAAACTGCCAAAATGTTCAGTCCATTGACAGCACTAGAGAGTCATACTCTGAAACCTTTGGGGTGTTTACCGGTAAGAAGCACACAGAACAAGATTCACTGCCCGACCAAGTGCTGGTAATGTGGTTTTGTTTAAAGGAAGAGTTTTTTCACGCACCTGCACCTGGCTAGCTGTTCAAGTCCAAAGATCTACACTACTGAAGGAATTTGTCAAAAAATGTTTCAAACATGTTTATCAGTGTGTATCAAAAGGTGAAAGACAACTTCAACAAGAAATTGTATGACAATTTTCCAGAATGGTGGCACATGATGGTAGAGCAATGTGCTAATGACAATGCCCAAGAACAGCTAACTTAGCTATTTGAAATAGTGGAGTTTTTTGTTACAGATTCTTACACAGTCGCAATTTTGTTTTGTAATTTCTAAGTTCCTAGTTCCATAAAACGCAACGGACTAGTCATTCCAAAACACATGGCAACTGAGTATGAGGCCATATTGCTATAGTATAAATACAATCCAGATATGTGTACTATCTAAATCAGTTTTCATTGCAGCACTCACGTTTTATTGAAAGTCAAAGAAGTCAATTAAACTGCTAGCTTAATAAAATATTCTTATCCTTGACTTCTGATTAAACTTATATAATCACAACATCTTCATTTAAACATGAATTAGAAAAGGGCTTAATAATTCTGCACAAGTTTGAAAATCTATCACTTTTGCTAAAACAACTAGCAATAGAATAAAGTAGAACCTTCCTAGCTTGAACTCTCAAAGCAGTTCAAAGCAGTTCAAAGCAGCATGGAATAAGTATGTTGATAGTAAAGTACCGAAAAATTCAAACAAGTCAACTGAAGTAGTATTTTGTGTAGAATAGTCTAAATAAAAAACTGAGAAAACTGAGAAATTAGTTTATACTAATTGTGTGCTCCTGTGAACATTTATGACCTGTACAAACGTTTAAAGTGTCAGGGCTCTGTGCAAATTCACCTTGTTACATGCAATTTTCTAGCAAGAAGATCTAGAGCCTTACTGCCAAATGTAATATACGGTAAAGAGCCCCTTTCATTCAAGTCTCTAATGCCCTCCGGCAATATATCTTAAGTTATTAATTCATGAATGGATAGAGCTGCCTGCTTGTCTGTAAAGGTTAATAATATTAATAATAATAATTGGTTCTCTAACCAATGCCAAATTCTTAAAGCTGTCCAGTCCTTTTTTAACATCCTCTTGACATTTCAAGCCCCCAAAGGTCATTGTAAAATCTGGCAATGATGTGGTGCTTGAACAAGACACCATAATTGCCTGCAGGCATTTCACAAAGGCAATTGCATCATCAGAAGCATTCTTATCTTGTGTGGACTTAACTCAGAGGCAGTTGACACATTGTTTCTGACACAAATCAAGACCAAATTATTCCCCAAAATACTGCATAATCACTTTCGTCCTGCAGTTCTGCAGGCTAAGCAATATTTGACCATGAAATTCAACTGATGAAATTTATGGTCCCATTTTTGCAAGTCCTTCAAACATGAAATGTGTGACAAAAACTTGGTTCTATCCTCAAAACGATAAAAAAGGATAGAATGAGCTGGTTGACCATCCCTTCCTGCTCTCCCTGATTCCTGAGAGAGAGTTTTGGGACATAGTGTGATGAATTGCAAATCTGCAATCTTTTTTGTCTATGTCCATGCCAAAGGGTATGGTAACACATGACTTTGATTCGGTATTCCATCCATCTTGTTTCAACATTTTGTTTCTCAAAAGGGTCTAAGTTGGCAAAATAATGACCAGGTCATATTCCACTAATATTTAGGTGATATACCACATCCTTTGTGTCACGAACTTCAAAGCAGTACACAATGCCACTCTGTCCTTGAAATTTTGTGTTAATTAATTGAACAATGTCATAAATGACCTTTTGTCCTTTTGGCTCAACAGTGTAACAGATGTTTGGTCTGTTCAAGGAATTTGTAGCAACTTTAGCCTGTGGAATTTTCAAAGTTTGAGTAATAACATGTTTTGTTCTTTGTGGAACAGAGCCTGTGAGAGCAAAAACTGGTACTCCAAAGTCCTTGAGGGTGCCCAGCTGGGTATAGCTTTTGCAAAAATCATTTCCCTACAGTCTATGCAATGAGCCTCATCAATAATAAACTGCTCTAATTTGCCTTGCCTTTGAAATGTAACAAGAGTTCTTGTCATAGTTAGATTATGACCTTGAGATTTCTATCACGTGATAGCTGATGAGGGTACAGCCCGAATCAACTATCACGCATAGAAATCGAGAGTGAATAATCTAATTGTTTTAGTATAAATCTACTAGTCGTTCAAAACTAAACACGTAAATTGTCTAAATCTTCCACATAGACACTTTGAAAATGCAAAGAAGCGGTGGCCTTTTTCTTGACAAACACTACTCACTATCTATCACAGAATAGATAGCGAGTAGCGTAGCCAATCAGAGAACTGCATTCGTGATAGACCGCTTGTAGGTTTATACTAATAAATAATAGGTGTCAGTGATAGGCCATTAGATTATTAAGCAAGCACTTCTCATAGGAAAAAAATAGTTACATGTACAAAGGAGAAAAAAGGTCAAGAGAGCATGTTTATGGATATCAATGAACAAAAGAAGAGACACCCTGTGAAACAAGATGTTATACAGTACTGGAAGATTTATTAGCAGCTTTTCTTTTGGATGAGGGACATCATATACATGTGTAGTATCCCATCTGGTTTAATTATTTACATGTAAGCTTAAATACTGCAAAGTTAATTTAGTACTACAAATGAAAGAGCAAAAGTAGCCAAGAAAGGAAGGTATATTGTAGTTTCTTTACCTGCATTACTTTGAATGGATAGCTGATACTATAACGGATGTTATCTCTTGTTCAATGCCAGTTTCCTTACATAGGTGGTCGGTCACATTTATCTCCCACACTAAGAACTCGAAGAAAAATTCACTGCTTGACACAGAAATCTTTTTCCCTGACTGGCACCCACAGAAAACGCTGCAACACACCATAATGTAGCAGGCAAAGCCCCATCAGCGTGGCAGCTTCCGTCGGTGTTTTCGCTTAAACTCTCAGCTGCAAATTTAACGGCTGGTAAATTGCAGACATTTTCATGAAGGTTGGATCATCGCTGTGCTGAAATAAATAAAGATTCGCAAAAATTGACTCGACTAATTCATAACAATCTGATACCACGATAATTCTTTTTTACAATCTTACCTCCATAGCATGCTTTCGATAAATGTGCTCCAAATATGTTTTGGTTTCGTTCCCATGAGGCTTGCGAGATAGACTAAACTTACGTTCTTCTTCCAAAAATGAAGATGGAACGTTAGGACCTTGCACGGTCTTGCAATGATGCAAAAAGTACTTCTCGTGTAAAACCGGCCGCCATGTTGGATCGAAATCTTTCCTTCGCCTCTTCCCACGACACCCCGCGCGCCTCAATCCATCCTCGTATCCAATCTTCTCTCCCCATAAAACACGTAAATAGCAACTGGGTACGAGTCTGGTCTCAATGCTCGGGAATACGCTATTCTTATCAGATAAAATAATTATTGCCTTTTGTAATGAACAAATTAGTGATCCCGGTACACGAAACACAAGCTTAACCAAAGTCAGAACAACCTAACAGTGACCGAAAGTTTTTTGAATATCAGAGAAATACAGGACGGAATAAAGTTTGTTTGTCCCTTGAATGTGCTTGAAGAATAAGAGCATTCTTAACGACCATTTAACGAATGCATGAAAGCGCATGCCGAACTTGAGATGATCGGAAATCGATTACAAATTTTCCATTGTTTACGCCTGACATCCTGATTCCCCAACCATCCCGATAGCTCTCCACGAGCTAAAACCAAGCGTTCTATTGAGTAAGGTAATAAAAATTCCCTTGCAAATTGAGTTTGGAGATGTTAAAAAAGCAAAATAAAAATATTGAGGTAGGTTTTTTAAAAATAATCTTTAATACTTTGTGTAAAAAAGAACCTGCAACGCTAGTTTGCATCTATAAATTTTTAAAACAAAACATTTCTCAACATCTTAGAGCAATACCTAAGGACAGGTCTGTTTCCCCGTTCAACTGTAGGCTACTTAGTTATGGTTTAGAGCCACTCGAAATTGGTGGAGCAGCCTGGTGATTGCTCCTTTGAATCAGTATCACATCAGATATTTAGTGATTCAGATCATCACTTCATGATGAATGCAATTTCAGTTATCCACAGCCTAGCTCCCATGAGACAGTTGGAAATCAGAAATTGTGTATTCTCTGGATATATGTATGCCTAAAAAAAATTATGAAAGAAAGATACACGGAAATCGTATTTAGATAATATGAATTAAGACTAAGATATTTCTTTTGATCAGTTACTTCTTGACCTTACTATCACAAAAAAACTGCTTGCTAACATTAAGCTCATCAATCAATGCACCTACAGTGTTTTCAAAAAGAAATCCAGCTGCTCTTCTGTCCAGCCAAGTGCAAGACCAAGCAACTTAATAATAAAATATTGGTCATTTGGCTGATACCACTATCAAGGTAATTAACAATGCAGTATGAGGATTTAAGGTAATGATTCCTCGAAGCAAAAGTGCTGGAAATCCGTGTTAGCCATCTTAACTTGATTTTCTATTTTGCAAGAAAGGTAAGGACTAGTCTCACATTTCTCCACGTACATTTGAAATTGCTCAACCTACTTCATCAAACATCAGAGATCCCATTAAACATTTATGCCAAATGTCATCCAAACATCCCACAAGATTGGTGTGACCAGCTACTAATAAACTTAATTGAAAGACGGTATGCAGGACTGAGGAAGTCCAAAGGATGTGTACATTGATAAGAAAGAGCTTACTTTAACATTAATTTTAAGTTTTAAGTTTAAGAATACTTTGTCATGCGAATACAACTAAGTTGATACCAAACAAAAAAAGTGCATGAATGGAGAATAATTGGGAGAAAGTAAATTCCCATACAAAAAATATTATCTAATATTACACATTCTAAAAACTAAAAGGTGAAATTTAAACGTGGCCCAAAGCTAACCTATTAGAATCAAATAAAATCGAATACTTGTCTCTTTACAAGCCACTTGATTTGAGATTGACAACAAAAATTAAGAAGTAAAATTGAAATACAATCCAAAGCTAACCTAATTAAATTACATACTTGTCACTCAGAAGCTACATGTGATTTAAAATTGACACAAATAATGCAATAGATAGGACTTAAAACTGCTTAAAGAAGGTACATGCATGATGTTCGATGGAACATCATTCCAGTCTGTTATGTAGCGATTTAAAAAGAAAAGCTGAAGGCCATATATATATTAGCCAGGCCAAGCCTAGAATCGGAGCTGCACACTCTCCCCGAGCAACGACGCATGGCTTTTGTTTGGGCCAGTTTAATTTGTGTCCAAAACAATTGATCAGCAGCAGGGAAAACGAAGAGTTTTCGATAGCAAACGTTTGCAAGAAAAAAAAAAGACAGACATTCTTGAATCCTAATTACTTTCAGATGAAAGCGTAAAGGAATTCAAAGCGGATAAAAAAACTACAAGCGACGCAAAGTACGATGCGAGTGTTTGCTCGAAGAAGGAGAAGGTGGAGAAATTAAACAACACTAGCTAGTAATAAAAATAGCTTGTACTGATTAAGCTAAATGTCCGTAGAAAAGACAAAAAGAGGTCCGCACCTGATCGTTTAGAGCAGGAATCACTGAGGCAGCAATCACTCGGAACGCGACAGAGCTGAATAATAGCGCCATTGCCCACAAAATTCTTTCTTGGCTAACACAAAACACTAAAGTGCTTTGATAGTTTTACTGTTACTTCCCATGTCTTCCGAAGAACCTTCTTCAATTAATGATTCTCAGTGGCAAAACATCATCCAGTTAACGAAGAAAGCGCTTGCCAAACAACACCAGCATTTCTCTCGTAGACCCGTCCACTATAAAATTCATCAAAGCCAGCCAGCCAGTGAACCCATTTCGCTGTTTTTAAAATCCAAACGCTGATTCTTACCCTTCAAACAAATTAACACGACATGTTTATAGACGGCGAAACTCGTAATTGCTGTTTACCGGCCACTTTCGACGAAGATCTCTAAAACTTTTTTCAAATGACGAGTGAAGCGCGCTGGTTTTTGACATTTTTGACAGCATTTTGACAACTTTATGTCAGATTTTGAGACGTGCACCATTTGCACATGAATTTGATCGCTTTTTTTCACTCGAGCTTGAGTTTCCGCCTTTAATCGTTAATTTTACGAGGACTCATTGCGATCACGTGTTAATAAGATAAGGGCAAAAGTTTCTTAAGGCTGTTGAGGCACCAAGTTCGAAAAACAGTCAGCCAAGCCGAGTAAAAACACTCGTTCGCTTGCAAAGAAAACAACGTAACAAAACAAACAAACAATTGAACTACTTCTTTGCGTCCAAAACGAGTACAGATGATTGTTATTTATATCCATTCGAGAGAAAAATAAAAGTTTCATTCCTAAACAAAAGTAACGATTAAACCAAATGTTAAGCTTCTATTTGTTTAATTTACCTCACCGTCCTGTGTTGTAGAGGTTTCTACCACTTGAGTGAAATACGTAAGCTTCAGTAAAGTAAAAACAAGAATCCGCAAAAATAGCAAACGGTTTGTCCAAAGAAAGAGCTTCTTCCACAGAGTTTGAGCTAGTCGTTCCTCCTATTAATACAGGTGAACTGTTAAGTGACCTTTCTTGGTGATGAGATGAAAGATGCCGCGGTAAAGTGAAAGCCCTTGAAGCGTTGAATTATACTTTTTTCACTTGAAAATTCACCTTCCGGAGTATGCTTTTTACGCGAATTTAAAGACAAACTTCGATCGAAGAAGATGAAGTTTTTTGGCTCAAAATGAAGAAACCAACTGAATGTGAAATTACGAGCCGCACAAAGCGCGCGAAAAATTAAGCCTCGGTTTGGTTTGGGTGTCCCACACCTGGCTTGAGCCTGCGATCCAATCGAAAGCAATTACCTGGTCAGCGGTCAACTTCAAAAAACAGCTGACCTCGATGTCTTAAGTTGAGCCCGCGATATGGTCACGTGACACTGGTCAGCGGATACCTTGTTTTGACAGGTGTCATTTAGCTATAAGAGGAATGTCCAGTATCAAAGACGTACGCTGTAAACTAGCTTGTCATATTAGGATATTGTTAATTATTGGGCGACTCCGTCGTCGTCGTCGTCGTCGTACGCGCCCACAGGCAATACCGCTAGCTAAGATTACCATGAGAAAAGCAGTTGACGGGTTTCTATAAGTATGGTGCTACGCTATGAAACCATTATCTATAGCAAAAGGAAGGCTAGAGTTAGAAGGGAGAAATTATCAGACTTAGAAAAAAAGATAAAGAGTACACAGAAAAGTGTGATGAGCAACCCAATTAAGAAAACTTAAAAGATCTGAAGATTTTACAAACCGAATACGATACACAATATGAATATATAACGCAGGGAGCAATAATACGCTCAAGAGCAAATTGGTACGAACACGGTGAGAAAAGTAATAAATACTTTTTGAACTAAGAAAATTCTAAAAAGAAAAAAAGTTTGTTAGAAAGTTAGTGGAGGATAATGATGAATGCATAATGCATCCGAAACAAATAATGACAGAGATCCATAGCTTTTATACAAATCTTTACAACAAAGAATCTTGTGATCAGGACGGCGGCGTGTCGACTGATGAGTTCCTTAAGAATGTAAATACTAAAAATTAATGTTAACAGACGAACAGATGGAATATTTGGAGAGAAAAATTACAACAAACGAATATTTCGAAGCATTAAAATCCTTTGAGAAAAACAAAACACCAGGGAATGATGGATTGACTGTGGAGTTTTCTCTCGGATTCTGGCATCTCGTAGAGAAAACCCTTGTCAATGCCTTAAATTTCGCTCATGAACAGGGACAACTGTCAAACTCGCAAAAGCAAGCCATGATTACGTTGTTGGAGAAGAAAGACAAAGACAAAAGATTCATTAAAAATTGGAGACCGATTTCATTGATTAATGCCGATGTTAAAATCGCGTCAAAGGCGATTGCAAGAAGAATAGAATCGATTTTACCTAAGCTTACTCACTCTGATCAAAATGGCTTTATAAAAGGAAGGTCAATTCCCGACGGAGTTCGAACAATTGAAGATATTCTTGAATTTGCTAAATTTACGGACAATTCAGGTATTCAGGTATTCGAAAGCATTCGACTCTTTGAATCATTCTTTCCTTCTTAAAATCTTGGAAAAATTTAACTTCGGAACACAGTTTGTGCAATGGATCAAAACTTTCTGACGTGTCAAGTTGTGTCTTAAACAATGGTTTTACTACTGATTTGTTCAACATTCAATGTGGTGTTAGGCAGGGCGATACCTTGTCACCTATGTTATTCATTTTGGCCATTGAAGTGCTTGCTTGTAGAATTCGAGATGATAAGGACATTAAAGATATTTTAATTAATGAGGAAGAAATCAAACTAACACTTTTTGCCGATGACATGACTTGCTTTCTCAGAGATATTGCCTCATATCATCGTTTATTGGCAACTCTGCAGCTTTTTTCTAAATTCTGTAACCTTCGAGCCAATAATGAAAAAACGGAGATCTTTGCAATCGGTAGATATCATTTGGATCAAACTAAGTATCCTCATAAAGTAGGAAAATCAATTAAAATCCTGGGAATTGTGTTTGATTATCATACACCATCAAAGATGAAAGCAAATTTGGACTGTGTCCTTAAGTCTATCAAGGATTATACTGAATATGTGGAAGTGGAGAGGGCTTACATTACTAGGAAGAATGCAAATTGTTAAATCCCTTATTATACCTAAAGTTTTAAGTAAAGCGGAGCTGATTGCAGTTACAGAAGATTTGATTAAAGAGATCAACAAGCTAATTTATCATTTTATTTTAAGCGGTCCGCTCTTATCAATGACATCGAAGATGGTGGACTTAGGATGCTAGACATCCAATCAATGATTCTAGCACAGAGGGTGATGTTACTAAAAAGATTTGTAGACGAAGAAAACAGTAGTTCTTGGAAGTTAATATTAGATTACTTTCTCTCTCCAGTAGGTGGAAAATTCATTCTTAAATGTAATTTTGATACCCGAAACTTACCTGTCTACCTTCCTGCCTTTTATAAAGAGTGTCTTAATGCTTGCTCGGTACTAAATGCCTCTTCGATATGTACATATGGAGACGTTGTGCATCAAGTTATTTGGAATAACAAGAATATAACTGTTCAAAAGCTCTCAATCTTTGAAAAATACTTCTTTTCTAAAGGAAATGTTACAATCGGTGACCTCCTTTCTGACGAAGGAGTCTTTCTAAAGGGTGCTAACGTGTTAAATGCGAATCTCTCTCCATTAGAGCGTTTTCAATTAATGAGTATTGTTGATGCAATCCCTGGTGAATGGAGGCAGATCATTAGACAAAGTGTACAGCATCTCCCTTCACACATCGGTGACATAATTTATTTAAAGATGGAAAACTCTGAGGTGGTTCTGTCAAAGATCTATCCAAATTGCTTTACACCGCTTTTACAAGTAAAAAACAAGTGCCTGCAACTGCTCAAAAGAAGTTCCAGGAGAAATTTCCCCAACTTCAAACTGATTGGAGCGAAATATACTCCCTACCTTTTACAGTTACAACTGAAACCAAAATTCAGGAATTCCAATATAAAATATTAAATAATATAGTTTTTACAAATTGTAACGGCTGGGTTCCCTATTACTTGTTTTCGCGCCCTTACGGGTCATGTGACCTTATCGCTAGCCTCGAGTGTCGGTAGTTTTGAAGGCGATTCACAGCTGGATTCACTCTGAGTTTCGAAGCCTAATATTTTGCGAGTGTTTTTGGTCATTCGTCGTTGTTGTAGGTCGCGTTTCCCCTTTGTTGATTGTCAAGTGGAAGTGGCGCAATAAACACAAAAGGCTTCGTCAACCGAGTGAATTTGATCCTCACAGTAACTCAGATTCGTCAGCTTCTTGGATTGGATGTGCAAGTTGTTTGGATTTGGTTGTGGGAGTGTTTACGTTTGGACGTCGCCAGCTCATCAAAATTTGGTTTAAGTACCCTTTCTTCATATTGTTTGATGTCATTTACCGACGTGGGATGTGATATTTGGGCTTCGGAAGGGCAAGTGTACAACTGTTGAAGCTACGCGTATGGTATTTATCGAAGCGAAATGTCGGTGAGCGAGGGTCGCCAAGATGAAGGAGTGTTTAATACGCTCGATCAAGCAGGGCTTTCAATAGTAAAGCCACTTTGCGAGCCACAGGCTAATTATACGGTATTGGAAACTGTTTAACTGGATTCTGGATTCGTGACTAAATCACAGGATGCGTCGAATTTTGCTTTGGAGGAGAACATGGAAATCTCCGAGAAAAATAGGAATGGACACGGAATCATGGAGTTGGACGAAACTGTGGTTGAAAGTTCAGGCGTTAAGGGTGCGTCTGCTATTGTTGAAGTGGTCAAAGAGAAGAGACAACCCAAGCTAACTGACAAAGGGAAAGCCTACCGACTCAGTCAAAACATCAGTGAACGAAAGAAAGTCAAAGGAGAAATGCAAACTCAGATTGCCATTATTGAAACTCTTATGGGTCTGGACAAAAATGTGGAACTGGTAAGTGCTGAAACCCTGAAACTTAATGAACGTTTTAAGGTGTTTGGTGATCTCCATGAAGGGATTCAAGAACTCTTAACCCAAGAGGAGCAAGTGTTTGACAGTCACCATTACAATGACATGCAGCAGGAAGTATTTTTCTTTCGTGAAAGGGATAAGGAGTGGATGACGAATGTTGGTAAACGAATTAGACAGGATCAAACTGACAATTTGTCTACCAAATTGACTGTCAAATCTAAGAGCTTGAAGTCTTCACGGGTGTCAGCTACCTCTTCAAGGGCAAGAGCCCTTGAATCCAGAGCAAAGCATGCAGAGTTGGAAGCGAGAACTGCTCAACTTGATCGTGTTGAGGCTGCTATAAAGGAGGCAGAAAGGGTAAAATTGATGGCTGTGTGATGTGATGTGAATGTGCTGCCGCCGCTGCCGTGAGCAAAGTGTATGAAGATGTTGTTAAAGAAGATAATGAACAATATTTAGGCTCTGATGACCCCGACAATGATGACCGAGACATACATTGCTGCAGTGTAAAGAAGAGATTGCATAGATTTGAGATTCAAGATCCCCCCTTAAAGAAAGAAGAACTGAACATCCAAACAGCAGCAGCTGTAGACCTGATGAAACCAGTCGATCTCACTAGGAATCAGTCAACAGCTACCCTGAATCCCGATGCAGGAGAATTTGCTGTCCCACTCTCAACTTCACAGCATGTTGTTAATAATGCTAGTGTGGGTGCCATGAATCCTGTAATTGCTGAAAGAGAAGGTGGTACCACTACAAGGATTAAGCAAGAGCCTCAGCCATCTTTCTGGGAACGGATGGAGTTGAGAATGTGTCAACCACCACCTTCACCTGCTCCGTTTAATGGTGATCCAGCCCAGTACCTGCGGCTTAGAGCAAATTTCAAAGATCCAGTAGAGAGCAAATTGTCGTTAAGTGACAGTGAGAAAATGAACTATTTATTGGCCTACACCACGGGAAGAGCACCAAAAGTTATTGAAACCTATCAAGGACTTCCAAATGGTTGCCAACTCGCCTTACAAGTTTTGAAACGAAGGTTTGGTCAAAATACCATGGTCGTAGAAGCTCTAAAATCGTCAGTCATTGGTGGGCCCAGGATAAGAGGTGGTGACAGTGAAGCCCTTCTTGCTCTTTCTAATAAGATTCAGAACTGTTGCTGGGCAATGGTTGAACTGCAATCGAGTGAGCTTGACTGCACGACAAATTTGAAGCAGATATATGACCGTTTACCAGACCATCTGCAAAGCAAGTGGCGAAAAACTGCAAGGTTATACCGTAATAGAAGCGATGGTAGAAAACCAACGTTGAGCGAGCTCAGCCACTTCACAAGTACAGAGGCGCTAACTGAAAAAGATCCAGTGTGTGGTAAACATGACAGCACAGTTGTTAAGTCTAATGGTGACAATCTCAAGAAATCAGCATTTCGTCCCAGAACAGCAAACAGTGCATCAATTGCTACTCTGGCAACAAACGTAAACGAGCAAAATGAGGTCAAAAGGAAAGCTCTCCATGTGGGAGAAGTTTGTAAAGTTTGCAAGCGACCACACAAGATTCCCAAACGTTTTGTTTTCTTGGCTAAGAGTGTGGGTTGGCGGAGACGGTTTGCCAAGTTTAACGCACTTTGTTACCGATGTCTTTCCTCTTCCATTTGCAAAGAGAGTGTCCGGAAAAGAACGGATGTACGGAGAAGGACTGTGCTTACCCCTTAAATCACCATTCATTGTTACACTTACCTGTAGTGACACCAAACCAAATCAGTGAAGATAACAGGAATGTTGAACAGAGTTCTCCTCAAGGAACAGACCTGCCTGTACATAAGGCAACTACTGCTCTTAAAGACTGTGAAAGAGGCTTTGTGCTGCTCAAGGTTGTCCCACTTTGTGTTGTTTCTGAAAATGGAACAGTTGTGACTTACGGTTTGTCGGACACAGCTGCTGTCAGTTCAATGATTACGTCTCGCCTCGCAAGACGTAGATTGCAACTTCAAGGAGTCCCAGAAAGAGTCAGCATTAACACCGTAACTCATAAGAGTCATGACTATAAATGTCCAAGGTGAAATTCACAATCACCCCTACCAGTCAAGACGGCCCTTGTTTACCTGTCCATCATGCTCTAACAGTTGAAGATTTAAATGTGTCTGGTCGTTACTACCCGAATCAGCTGGACCTGTCGGAGTGGTCACACCTGAAGGAATTAGAGTTGCCTGGTGTTTCAGTAGATGTCAATGAAGTCTCCGTCCTTATTGGTCAAGATGTACCACAGGCACATATTGTCCTTGATTACTGTTGGGGGACAATCCTCAGAGTCAACCATATGGAACAAAGACACCATTTGGATGATGCGTGGCTGGGCCGACAAATCGAAGGGAGGACAGCTCCAAGCCAGTAGCACTCTCTGTGCTTGAATTCGATTGGGCCGAGGACAAGCCAGTTATGAACCTCAACCAGCAAGTCGAGAAGTTCTGGGCCTCCGAGCCTTATGGATTTGGGAACACCGGTGATGGTTCCAACAGCATTGAAGATGATAGGGCTCAAGAAATCTTGAACGCCACAACTAGATTGCAGGATGGGAGATATGAAGTAGGTCTCCTGTGGCGAAACAGGAATTTTGGGCTGCCAAACAACAGACCGCAAGCTGAGAGGAGATTGCAGCAATTAAAGAAACGGTTTCTGCGTGACCCAGCATTTGCTGATCAATACAGAGCAGTTGTGAGTGACTACATTGACAAAGGATACGCTGTTAAATTGTCCAACGAAGAAGCAGCTTCTACCCCTAACCATACCTGGTACCTCCCTCACCATGGTGTGATCAACCCGAACAAGTCTAAAATCAGAGTTGTGTATGACGCAGCTGCAGAGTTTGGTGGAACGTCCCTCAATAAGGAACTGTTGCAAGGTCCACAACTTAACAATTCTCTCATTGGTGTTCTGTTCCGGTTTAGAAAGGACGAAGTATAGTGTAGCTGTTGCGTTTGATATTGAAAGTATGTCCCACAGAGTTGCTTGTACTGCGGAGGATACATATGCTTTCCGATTTCTGTGGTGGAGTGAAAGCATGGATGAGCCTCCGATTGACCACAAGATGACAGTGCATTTGTTTGGAAAGGCAGATTCTCCTTGCATTGCTGCTTCGGCCCTTAAGGGAACAGCCACTGATCATGCTGTCGAATTTGGCAAAGAAGTATGTGAAATTGTTAAGAAGAATTTCTATGTGGAGGATTGCCCGTTCTCAGTTCCTACCACTGAACGAGCAGTAAGGGCATCTCTACAGCTGATGCAGTTGTTACAAAGAGGGAACTTTCGATTAACCAAGTTTTTTTCCAATGATAAAGATGTTATGGCCGCTATACAAGCAGAGGAAAGAACTGTCAAGGATCTCGATTTGGATAAACTGCCCATTGAGAGGACCCTTGGACTTCAGTGGGACATTGAGACAGACAGCCTTGCAGTGAAGGTATCACTTTCCCCAAAACAACTCAGTGATGACACAAGGAGAGGGTGTTTGTCTACCTTAAGCTCCACGTTTGACCCTCTTGGCTTAATTGGTCATGTCCTACTACCGGCCAAAAGAGTCATACAGAAGATTTAGCAGTTAAAGCTCAATTGGGACGAGCGATTACCAGAAGATTTGTTGAAAGGCTGGCAAAAATGGAAAGAGGATTTGGCACTTCTCAGCCATGTCAGCATCCCTCGTTGTTATTTTCGTGGGGGCTGCTCCTTTGATGCATCCTTCCAGCTACATCACTTCAGTGATGCATCTGAATACGGTTATGGAACTGTGTCCTATTTGAGAAAGGAAACAAAGGACGGAATTGTGGAGTGTTCCTTTATTATGGCCAAGAGCCGTACTGCCCCTCTCCAGTACGTTTCCGTGCCAAGACTTAAGCTACAGGCAGCCACAATTGCAGCACGAGTTCATCGCTCAATGTTGAACGAATTTGACTTAGAAACTTCTTCGACCTTCTTCTGGACGGACTCTAAAGTCACATTGCAGTACATCTCGGAGGTTCAAGACCTATGTTGCCAACAGGGTGTCTGAGATCCGTGATGTATCCCACCCAAGCAAATGGAGACACTTTCCAGGTGCTGCTAACCCAGCCGACGACGCTGCTCGCGGCCTTACTACACATCAACTGTTGAGTTCAGAAAGATGGTTTGGTGGTCCAGCCTTCCTGTTGAGCCCTGAGGAAGAATGGCCAAATATTGCAGTTGAAACCTTGTCAGAGGATGACTTTGAAGTCAAAACTGAGAAGCCTATATTTGTGATGACAGAACCAGACAAGTTACAAGAGTTGCTTGAGAGGTACTCGAGTTGGACTGTGCTTCAACGAAGAGTGGCCTGGCTGCTGAAGTTCAAAACCTACCTGAAGTGTCGAAGGGAGGGTAATGTCTCCAGCGTGGCCAAGTACCTGACAACCAAAGAACTGAAGAATTCAACGATTGCCATAGTGAAATTAGCACAGAATCAAGTCTATTCAGAAGAGATCAAGGACTTGGAAGAGCAAATGAATGTCAAGCACACAAGCAAATTAGTCAAGCTTAGGTCAGTATTGGATAATGGTGTGATGAGAGTTAGTGGCCGAATTTTAGAGGCTCCTATTGGACCTGAAGCAAAGTTTCCGATAATTGTTCCACCGAAACACCCCGTGGCTCGGCTTCTGATCACAGCCTTCCATCAAAAACTAGCACATGCAGGTCAAAACCACATCCTGGCTGAATTGAGAGAGCAGTTCTGGATACCAAAGGGAAGGTCCGCTGTGCGCAGAGTGGTGCGATCATGTTTGTCGTGCAAGAAGCAGAGAGCAGCAAAGATGGAGCAGATGATGGCTTCCCTACCAGTATTCCGCACCATGGCTTATGAGCCATGTTTCACTCACACCGGGGTCGACTACTTTGGCCCATTGAACGTTAAGAGAAGTCCAGACCACTTTGTTCTGCGTCTGATGATCCAAACGATTTTGCGCCTTTGACACCTAATCACCTATTGTTGCAGAAAGCGGTCCACACCTTGCCACCTGGATCCTTTGTAAATGAAGATATTTTCTCCAGACAAAAGTGGAAACGGTTGGAAACGGTGGCTTAAGGAGTACATCCCATCATTGCAGGAAAGACAAATAGTACCGACCCCGCCGAAATGCTGAAGTTGGAGACCTCGTGTTACTAGTTGATGAGTGTTTGCCGCGAGGTCAGTGGCGTATGTGCCGGATAGTGAAGGTATTTCCTAGCAGAGATGGACTAATCAGAACTGTGGAAGTCAAAAAAGGAGCGCTGACGTCATTTGTGCGACCCGTGCAGAAGTTGTGCTTGCTAGAGGAGTCGGGAAACCTCTATCGTTGAAACTCTAAGACGTTATTAAGAGACTTAATTTAGAGCGTCAATACCTATAGCAGAGACATTGAAAGGAGTCAGTGACATTGATTTTTGGGCTTAACTTTATTTGTACCTAGTTGTCGCACAGGACCCAGGCCTTTCTTGTTATTGTTATGCTTCACTAGTTTCGCATGGGGCGGGGTGTAGCGGCTGGGTTCCTGTTACTTGTTTTCGAGCCCTTTCGGGTCATGTGACCTTATCGCTAGCCTTGAGTGTCGGTAGGTTTGAAGGCGATTCACTCTGAGTTACGAAGCGTAATATTTTGCGAGTGTTTTTGGTCATTCGTCGTTGTTGTAGGTCGCGTTTCCCCTTTGTTGATTGTCAAGTGGAAGTGGCGCAATAAACACAAAAGGCTTCGTCAACCGAGTGAGTTTGTTCCTTACACATACAATTGAAAATATGTTTAGGCTAAAATGATTGATTCGTCATTATGTACCTTTTGCAAACGAGAAATTGAATCTATCGAGCATTTATTTTTCTATTGCGATGTGACGAAGACTTTTTGGGAAGCTTTTTCCTCTTGGCTTAGCAACTGTAAAATTAAGATTCAACCCTTCACAATAATAGACATTTTGTTTGGAGTATTTAATATAAAAGACGACTTTAATACTTTAAATCATTTAACATTGACAGCTAAATTGTATATTTATAAATGTAAGTCAAACATCACGCATCCTACTTTACGGGTTTACAAGGCTAAGATCAAGGCTGTATATCAAGTAGAGAAAACAATAGCAAGTAGACGGAACAAATCAACAAAACATTTCAACAAATGAGAAAAGCTTTTGGCATATGTAGGCTCGTAGTATGGGTGCCCTCCATCTCCATCTCTCTATATGTGTCCCTCCATCGTTGAACCTATTTATATAGTGCATGTAAAAGAGTACTTCGCGTAAAATCCAAAGTAGTGTTAGTGTAGTAATGTTGTGTTGGGTTGTAATTAGTAGTGTAATTTGTTCCAGTATTGTAATTAGTTTAACATCTGTTTTATTGTTGTATTTTAGTTTGCAGTAGGTGTAATTAGTTTCTAATTGCTGTATCTGTGATTTGAAGTGTAAAAAAAAATCAATAAAAGTCTTTAAATTACCAAAACAAAATCACAGTTACAGACATACTACAGTAAATTATTGTTATTAACTTACAAAAGCTAAAGGCTTTTAATTTTAACCTACGTTAGGCTATTTCAATATCAAATGAGTTGGAGGCTCAAGAGAAGAAGAGAAAAATTCTACACTGGGGACCCTATCTTGTATTCGACAAATACAGAAGAAATATCTTGCGATTAAAAAATAGAGATGGATTTGTTTATTTTTGAAAACATTGGGTCTCAAACCAATTATGATGGATATGGTAAGGTCCGTATCCTGTACTATTGCAAATTGTTTTTCATTTATCAACCATCGCTTAAAATTTTGCCAAAAGCTTGAAGTGATGGTACAAAACCAAAACAGGTGAGTTAAGTTCTCTAATTCAGTTTTACAATAGGTGCACATGTCATTATTTTTTATACCTATTTTCCTTAGAAAAACATTTGTTGCTAATCGCCAGTAGTTTTGAACTAAAAAGTGATTACCTTAGTTATTTTAGTACAATTGAAACCGACTTCCAGTCAATAGTTTCGCCTTTTTGAAGCCCACAGTCATGGGACCATTTTTCTTGACTTTGGGTAGGGCGCTGTTGTTTAATACGAACTAGCCTCTCGTAAACTACTTTGTTGGCCTTTCGGTTTTTAAGAATCGTTCATGCAAATCTACACAGTTTTTGTTCCTACTTAGAAAACAATCTCTATTTAATTGTTTTAGAGATTTTAATGCAGATATAAGGCCTTGAAAAACAAGAAAATTTAATTTCATGCTGAAGCGTTGTTCAAACTTGTGATAAGAAAAGAACGTAGTCAAAGCTTTCATTAGATGATCATGAGCGACATTTTTAACGCCTTTAGAGTACCATGATTTGTAAAAAAACTGGTCTATTGTCGATTTTTATGATGATTTCCATCGTGAAGAGATCCGAGATACCGTATCTTAACAAATCGTCTTTTTTGAGGTTGTCTCTAAAGATGGCGTGCGCACCAAAACATACTTCCATTTACCGTGATTTTCTGGGTCAAGGTATTTTTTGACCCAGGTAGATTTGAGTTCACAGGATCGGTAAACCAACTTTGAAGCTACTTAGCTTTTTAAAACCGTTATCTTTCCAAGAAGACTCGCCGGAATTCCTAGCTACCTAAGCACTGACTGACTTTTGCCTATTTATCAGAGTAATTTGCCTCCACAGTTACTTTCGGGTCGGTTCAAAACCAGACGACTAAGGCCCTTAAACCCTTAATGTAAATTGACCACCGTACAAGGGATTCGATTAGCTGACGTTTCGAGCGTTAGCCCTTCGTCGGAGCGAATCGAGGAGTTGTGGGTTGTGTATGGTTTATATACAGAATATGGAGCTACGCTATTGGTGGTACCATGGTAACTGGCAACGTGAAAAACAGGAATAAATTAATTGAATGAAAAGCGCTCGTTGATACCGTGGGGATTAAGAGTACCGATTTCAAAGATGAATTTTTGCTCGAGATTTCGAGCTTTCCGTGGTATCTTGATGTAGGGAAAGGCCGGAGATCGACATGTGCTGTTTGGAGTGGCTAGGGAGATTAAAATCCCGAGCGACTGGTTTAGATGCATCTTTGTTATCTTTCCCAACATCGCGCTTCTGACTAGGAAGTTACCTTCATCTTTGTCGCGTTTAAGTGAAGTCAGTGGTGGTTGCGAAAAGATTCTAACAGTTTCTGGATCATTTGCAGTATTTTAAGGTTATTAAGAATGATGGCTTTAACTGGGTTATTATGCGGGTGAAATGTGAGGGTGAATGGAATTCTGTCATTCTTTTCCTTTTGTGACGTCTGTAGTGCTGACTGTTGATCAAATTGCTGGGCGCGGTGATGGCCCGATTGAACCACAGAATCAGGATAGCCGCGTTTCTCGAAGAAATGGCACATTTCCTCTGACGTTTTGGAAAATTCAGACTCATCACTAAATAGACGTCGAAGTCTAAGAAATTGAGAATAGGGAATGGCGTTTTTGACATCGGATGTGAAGATGAATACAACAAATACCTGTGAGAATCGGTGGGTTTGTAGTGCACACTGGTACATAAACCGTTGCCACCGATAGAAACTTTGATATCTGGAAAAACTAGCGAAGTTTCCGAAATTTCCCAGGTATATTTTAGAGTTGGATGAAAGAAATTAACGGAGGTTATGAATTGATTGATTTCCTCCTTGGTAGATGAACTATGAAATTGTGCCGATGCAGTCGTCAATGTAGCAACCATAGAGTTCAGGTTTAGGGGCATTGCACTGATTGAAGAATTTCAGGGCAAAGTATTTCATCCCTTCCAGTGTTAGCTCCAATCCAAAGTACTTCAGTTTTTTTATTGTTTAGCTTCAGGCCAGATACTGTTCTGAAACTTTCCAAGACTTGTAAAGAATAAGAGTTGTATCATCAGCGTATTAACTGATTTTTATTGACAGAGATGCCCTTGATGTCTTTGGTATTTCTTATTTTTTTCGGCTAGTACCTCGACACAAAGAATGAACAGATAGGGCGAGATGGGGCAGCCTTGTCTAACACCTCTTTCTGGTTTAAAAAAGTTGGAAGACCATCCGTTATTCAGAACGCAGCTTTCAATATTATTATAAAAGATCTTAATACAGTTAATCATTGATGAGCCAAAGTTGAAGTGCTGAAAGGTTTTCTGTATAAAAAACCAATCTAAGGAGTCAAAAGCCTTTTCAAATCTAAAAAATAGACAGTCAAGGACTGCATGTGGCTACTGTTGAAGCTTTTTCATTTTCACGAGAATTGGATACGAAACGTTTGCCAGTTGTTATTCTTGGCTTGCACGTCACGCAAGTATCACGCAAATAAAAAATAAAATCGCTTATCTCTGTTATCTTTCAATAAATTAAGTCAAGAAATTGAAATAGTGTAGAAGAGTAATAAATAACAAGGTATCAAAGTTTCAGGGTTGCGCGATATTCCGAACTCGTTATTCGGTAAAGAGGACCACTCAAAATTATAGTGTTTAGTATGGAGACGCCATGATGGTGTTCCTCTGAGGAAACCCAACATGGCGGCCGGAAATCCATTGGAAACATCTGGAGTTCACAAAAGATTTTTTCCTCTGCTAAACTTCAAAACATTCGCATGGACACTTCTCTTAACGTATTGGTTATTCAGAACTCGAAAACTCAACGGAAATCGATATTTTTCGTGTACGTGATATGTTTCTCAGACGCAACCACGATGTCACGCATTGTAAAAAAATCTAAATTCAAACTGCTCTATTTTCAAAACAAAGCATGCTACTGAGCTGAAAACACGCCAGCAGAAAAATGTCTTTAACCTGATGAAGGTAAAACCTCAAATTTTTAATTTTAGTTTTTTCTGACGTCACGTGCAAGCCAGGAATTGAGTTCTTAAATTAAGGTACGTCACTCGCGTCACGCAACACAAGCTGTTTGCAACCCAGCTTTATCTGATCAGAGATTTTTATTCGAAATTTCGCTGCTCTTTTTTGTCCTGAGGAAAGAATTCTCGCTGATTTTGAGGTTCATTTCATTCCAGAAAGTTTCCAATACACCTGTTTTTTTAATACGTTCGTGGTATCGTATCACAACTCCGGCGGGGAAAACAATCGGCTTCTTTGACCCTTGAAATAACACGTTTTGTGTCTCGGAAGACATTTTTTGACCCCATAAAAGAGTACTGGTTCGATTATCATGGACGTCAGAGAAACACTTCGTTTCAGAGAGCACTCTTCGGCTGGAAAACCTCCCGAATGGTCAAAATACTCGATTAACACTCGCCCATTGTATGCAACCCACACAGCTCATTGAGGCTGTCAAACAAACAAAACATCGACTCTTTGTTCGTCATTCTAGGGAAAATTTTCGAAATTAATACCTATTGATTTGAATAATACTTCACGAAGAAACGCCAGAATTGACTGAACACCGTATGGCGCACGTCAATGAAAATTGTGCCTTTCAAACAAACCCGACGCAGTTGCGATCGACATTCTCCTGTACAATCTCACTAAGTCACCGTCCTATCCAAAGAATACTTTGTGAAGAGGTAATGGAGACACTGAGTGAGAACTACGCTCAAGTTTAATTCAAACGAGCAGCAAACTACAACCTTGCTGTATCGCTGGACGAAGGCAAACACAAGCGCTTGCTTTGAGCTGAGCGATTCCACCCCGACGACTGATCGAATGCGTCCTGAACTGGTTAACTGGTTACCTGGTTAACTGGTGTGTGTGTGTGAGCTTATTAAACAGTGTCATTTAAGTAGCCCGCCTAGAAATAGCTGTGCTAACTGCGGGCTACAAAAGCCTCTTTTTTTTTTTAATGTATAAACAAATCATGTCAAATAAAATCATGCATTAAAATCATAAAATCTAAACTGAATGACAACATTACTGATTGAATTACGCCGATATTCAGTCCTTCGGAAGAACTAACCAATGAGTGACGTGCCGACCCTGATCTCCTAACACTTGCCGAATTACTTAATCTACCGTTGCTTAGCAACAGTAACCGTAAAAAAGCAGTAGTCCTGGAATATTTTTGGCGGCTGCAAAATTTATCACATTGTCTATTTATCTAATATCTTCTCCGATAAATGTTCCTTTTATAAAACCCGTTTGTCACTGTTAACTAGTTTTGGGATAACTTTTTTAAAGATGGTTTACAATTACCTTTGCCGCTATTTTATAGTCACAATTTAGTAAGGTAATTGGGCACCAATTTTTAATGAGGTCTGGTTCTGCATCCTTTTTTGGTATTAGTTTAATAATTCTCCGCCTTGACACTGACAGTTGTCCTTTTTCGAAAGCATAATTTATTGAGTTTGCAAGGTAATCGGAGAGGTCATTCCAGAAAACTTTATAGAAATCAGCAGGGAGGCCATCTGTGCCTGGTGATTTGTCTGGTTAACTATAAAGGTTCATATAGAAATTTTCACACTCCTTTAAGATTTCCTTCCCAGTAGAAACAATGAGACAAAAGAGCTGTTTCCAATTTTTAATTGTTTAATAACTCCACTATTGAAATGTCGTTTTTTAAGGTTTAGAAAATATTTCGTATTTTTTCGCCTTCATTATGCCATCGGCATCTTGCTCTCAAAATTGCGCCTTTAGTTCTATACTCGATTATTCTTCCCAACCCTGTTTCGTTTCTCTTTCTGTTCTATGGAGGCATCCCACTTTTCCTGTTCCCTGATAAAATAAAAATCTTTGGCAAATTTCGAGTGATAGCTATAGGCCACCATAATCCTGTTTTCTCCAAAGAGAAAATAAGTCATGGTTGCATCGTTGCATGTGCGACAAATTACGTTTGTTGCGTAATCCTTTAATTTTAGGTGGGAGAACAAGCTAAATTGTTAAGAAAAGAAAACGAAGATGTGAAGAAACAACTTTCGGAGATCCAATCCAATCTCAGTTCTATTCAGAAAGAAGTTAACTATGAGAAGCAGCATGGCGCTGAAAAGAGAAACTGGTCTAGTACACCGTCTATTGCTCAACCAGACAAAAAGCCAAACGAAAATGATGTGCAGTTCTTAAGCGATGAGTATGACGAATTGTTAAAAAGACTGGATAATTTAGAAGCTCAAGTCAGTGAGATTGCGAAGAAACCGAACGCAGCGAAAACCGAAGAAAACCGAACGCATATCAAAGGCCATCGACGAAATCCAGTTATACTCGAGTACAGCTATCAATACAATTTGAAACTAGTCGGGATTCCTCAAACAGATCCGGACGAGAAGGCGTCGGATACAGTCGATTTATGTCTTAGGTTTTCTCTGGCACTGGAGTATATGTATCTGCATCGGACATAGATACAGCTCATCGAGTCCCTACAAAAAACCAAAATGTCCGTCGAAGGCAAACCTAGCTCCCATTTCCTTACCAAATCTCCCATTCAGCCTGCAAGTTCACGCGGCGTATTGTCCGCGATGATGTGCTTTCCAAGAGGAGAAATAGTATTATTTCGCCAACAAATTTTGGTTTGCACTCGGCTTCAGGAGTTGCTTTACTTAGCCAAGTCGTTCAAAGCCGAGGAGCAAGAGAGCTACAAGTATTGCTAGGTTAAGACACAGCCGTTTTTTTTTTTAAGGAAAACTGACAGTTCAAGAGTTATCAGGCTTAACACAGGGCAAGATCTTGAGGAGCTTCGTCACTCAACAGCCGACGGAGCAGCCAGCAACAAAACTGCCTCTGATAGCGCCCAACGCTAGAAGATGAGTAATACTACTTTTCTGTACAGTTTAGTTCAATTCAGTGGTTTAATATTTGTTTGCGCACAAGTTATTAGTTCTCAAATATAAGTCAAGTTAGTCTCAAAATGGCTATAAAGAAAGTGAACAAATGTCAATTGGCATTTGGTAAAATTAAAGTTTACTCAAAGAGCCGCCATATTATAATTTTCTTGTACAATTACATCTTGTTCAACAACAGTGTTCTAGCCTTTAAAACAACTCGTAATAACCTACATAAATTGTCTAGTCTGTAAGATCTAAGTCTGTTCAATCTTAACACAAATTTAGATGTAAACCTGAATCCTTATATGAGAATTTATCTATCAACCAAATTCGTAGTAGATATTTCTCCCCACAGCTTCGCGCAAATGAAATCAAAACTCTCCAAGAATGAACGGCAGTCAAGCTTCTCTATTTTTCATAATAACTTTTCTAAATATTAACAATCAGATGGTAATGGTGTGATGTGCTCGTGGGAAGGTGGTAAGCTTGTTGCTTGGCAACGGGCGATAAGACAACTGCCAAGAAACTAGCATATCATCTTTCTCACGGGCACATCACAGCATTACCATCATTTCAGTTGTCCTTTTGCCCGTTGCCAAGCAACTACAATCTTGGACAAAACTGTTGAGAAAATTGAGCTAAGAAGGGTTAGTGCGCGCAAACAGTGATCAACTGAGTTTCAAAGACCCCCTTCCCCCCAATTCAATGTTGTCTGCGCCTCCTAACCGTTTCCCTGACAATGGTGGCTTACCAACTTCAACATTGAAAAGGGGGAGGGGGGGAAGGGAAGTTACTTTAGGAATATTGTTGACTCACACATATTGGAGAAGTGTTTTTGGACCCTAGGAGGCCTATTTTCTCAAGTAGTTTCGTCCAAGATTGTATGACTGAGAAACTGGCGAAAAGGTCCGATACACGCACTCCAGTAAACTGCTCCTGCCATTAATTATTGTTAAATCAGATGCTTAAGAAGTTCGATTAGTTACATGGGATTTATTCTCTTATTAAGAGAAATTATGGGTATTATTGAGGACTCAAAAAATCCCTTCGCTCTCGTGGCTCTCTGCTATTTATTGGCAAAGGAAAATACGATGATGAATACGGGCTCAACTGACACAATAAGAACGGTCAACATTGCACTTTCACCACTTGACAAGAGACTGGCAACTGTAGAGATAATGAGAAGTTGTAGTTTACTATGCCTTCCATAAATAAAATTGGAGCAGAAAGTAATTTTCAGCATGCGGAATTAACCAAATGTACAACTTTCCTTACTTCCAAAATCATGGATGACATTATATAGGTCTATATATATTGACAGAATGGATGGCTGACTGGACATCATCATTTGAGGAAAAGTACAACCGCACAAAGTATTCATAGGTGTGAAATGCACATTTGATAGTGCACAATAGGCTAAAGGAAAGCAATATTTTTGGGATGAACAATAAAAGACAATTGGGTCACGCGATCACTTTATTTCATCACACTGACCTCCGTTCGTGACATATACCTCGCAAATGTGAAGAGCTGTATCGCAATGGACTAAATGGTGCTATCGCATCACTGAAAGAGAATATCTGTCCTTTTTGTATCCACAAAAAGATTACAACGATTAAATGTTTGGATTTGGGACGATTAACACGGGGAAGTCTTCGCATTTGAACGATTAATGCACATGTCATCGGCTTCCCCGTGGGGTCGACCCCCGGGCCTACCAGGGAGATATGTGGGGGAATACAAGAAGATGGATGGGATTCTTTGCCCGAGGGTAGGGGAAAATCTTGAAATTGTTTTACGATCAAAGATTAGGGAGTTGGGGAATTCGCAAGTTTATAAAGGATGTCACAGGGATTTTCAGCTGAGAGACACCTCACCCAGGGGACTTTGTCTTGAGAGATTCCCCAACCCCCCGGGGAAATTTCTCAAGTTTGCTTGACAGATATTACAATCCCCCTGGTTAGCCCGGGGGTCGACTCCACGGGGAAGCTGATGACATGTGCATAACAAAGGCTTACAGTACTTTTATATAAATAGGAATGATAATCTATTGTTTTATTTCGCGTTCGTTGTTAACCGTTGAAATTGTCTGTTAATCGTTCTTTTATTGATCCATTGTTTCTCTTTTGCTAAGTTAACCGTGATATACCCAATGGCATACTTGTCTATCGGCTAATATGGTCGGTTTGCGAAACATGTGTTGGGGGGATTCGCGTTGAATTTCCCGCGGGATATGATCTTAATAAAATTAAATGATGTACCGGCTAACACATAGGCCGTTACTTCCGTTTCACATTCATCAGTAATGCTTTTTTTAAGACACATGACCTCACGCTTTCCCCAGCAGATGATCGGACAAACAACAGTCGAATAATGACAGCAGAAATCTCCAGTTTGCGAAGTGGGTTTTGGCGTATACGACACGTAATTCAATGACATTCCATAAACTCGGGATATATTGTTGGCTCGTTATATTTCATTGGAATCCCGACATGGCAACAACATAGCTTTAACTGATGACAGGCCAATATGAGAGACTAACAACAGCTGCTTAAAACTTGCAACTCTTGCAGTACACAGGAAATTTCCAAAACGTCTCCTACACAATCTTGGACAAAACTGTTGAGAAAATTGAGCTTAGAAGCGTTAGTGCGTGCAAACAGTGATCAACTGAGTTTCAAAGACCCCCTTCCCCCAATTCAATGTTGTCTGCGCCTCCTAACCGTTTCCCTGACAATGGTGGCTTCCCAACTTCAACATTGAAAAGGGGGAGGGGGGGGGGAAAGGAAGTTACTTTAGGGATATTGTGACTCACACATATTGGAGAAGTGTTTTTGGACCCTAGGAGGCCTATTTTCTCAAGTAGTTTCGTCCAAGATTGTAGCATGCATATCAACGTTCTAAAGTATAAATAAAAATTTAGAGAATCTTTTAAAACGCAGATCTTAGAAGAGCTTGAATTTCACTTTGACATAATAGGAATATCTGAAACAAAAATTACCAATTCAAATTCAGCGATATCTGTGCCAACAATTCCTGGTTACAACTTTGAGTTTGTTCCAACACCTCTGGCATCGGGAGGTATTGCTCAGACCGATTTGGTTATCACTCGTATGATTCAAGGGCGTAGCTACATGGGGGTCCCAGGGTGCCTGTGATCCCCCTTTGTAAGCCTCTTTTAAGCAAACAATCTACAATATTCAGACAATCTGGTTAGTGCCCTCTGTTTGACTGATTACAGACAGAATTGGACTGCACTCAGTCGTCCCATTACATTACTAACCAGATCAACGTAATAAACAAAGCACAAGCGCCTGTATTCTCCGTGTATCAAATTACGTAATTGTAAGTACTGTATTAACGAGATGCAAAAACAAGCAAAAATTCTACATATAGAGAATCTTGTCTCATCTAATTTTGCGTCATACCTTTGCGACGATTGAGTAAACGTAAAAATCATCGACAAAAGTGCTTTAGCCAAAACTATGCTACAGCACATTTTCCCCTTGCTAACGCACGAAAACCGTGCATTCTAGGGAATTTCGTGCATATCACGACGTTAAGCTTGTGTACACCAGTAGCGTGCGCGAGGCCGACGTTATTTAGAATTTTCAACCAATTGCAAAGAAAACTTTATCGTAGAAACAATTGCACAAGATTATCGTTTATTAATAAAATTTCCCTCGAGTCTTTCTTTCTTTCTCCTCAAATAAATTTGAGCATACCGCCGCTCAGTTTTGTTGGGGAAGAAAGAAGAAACGATAACATCGTACGATTGGGATTTCTTGTGAATAACGGCATATAATTAACGCTATTTTGCTAGAAAGCAAAAACTCTTTTGTTTTAAATTACAACCAGATGATGCCATGGCATCTAAAACAGCAGCGAACGAGGAAATTTGATTTCAAAATTATTATTAAATGTGAAACTAGGCGATCATTAATTAAATCAAACCCTGCTTTGTCCAACAGTAAAATACGGTAGACCCTCAAGTTAAAATTAAGTGGCCGCCTTCATTCTCTCTCATGCAGTTGTTAGGCGTTGAATTTTCGCATGCGCTTTTTTCAGTTTCTTTCGTTTCCCTCTTTTCTTAACTGAGGTTCATCTTTGAGAAGCATAACTGAGTCACTCTGGATACTTTACCTTGGCATTTTTCGCTGGTGACATTATTTTCGCCAACAAGGTTAAGTCGAAAGACGCTGTGACTGCGCGAGGATCGTTCATTACACTGAGTAGCTCCTACTGCTCGGTTTTCAGTCCCTTTTTCCAAGAGACTGTACACCTGAAATAAAACCACTCTGTCAGCCAAGAACGAGAGATTTATTTATAATCGAGGCTCCGAAAGTTTCCCTAAAAGGGGCTGTGTGACCAATTTTTCTCGCCTTATTTGGATTTGAACGCAAACGTGTTTGCAGTAGTGGAACATTTAAAACGTTTGTCATTTTCTTAAGAGGTACTTAATAGTCCCTAATATGTGCATTAAAAATACTTGCGGTTGTTTATGGCCACGGATGACGAAGAGGAAATTGATTGCAACTTTTGGGAGGGGGAGGGGGTGGGGGTGGGGGTGGGGGTGGGGTGAGGGCAGGTATGGCGTATTGGTGAGAGCACTCACCAATACACGATCAGGTTCGTACTCTAACATCGTGTTGGAAGAGCATGTTTGGCCGCCGCTCTCAACTTTGCTTTGAAATGGCTTTCCAAGTTTGATCCCGATCAAACATTTTCATCCGACATTTCGCTCTACGGACAAATGTTTCATCGTTTAGCCAACCCAACCAAGAAGGTGCACAGCCAATAAAGAGCAAACCAAATGAAGCACATAACGTCAAAATTTCAGCGTTAACACGCAAGAATCGTCCTGTGTACTCGGTTTGTCTTGTGTTTGGTCCAACATTGTTTGTTTCCCTGCTAGCAGAGGTTTCTCGCCTGCAGAGACCTCTGCTAGCAGGGAATTTGTTTGTCGGCTAGTCACTCAACGTTATGTTTGGCAAACACAATGTTCAGGAAAATGTTTTCCTCTTCTCTTTTCTCTGACATTTAAGCTTATGTCAAAATTGCTTAGCAATTTTTCTTAACTTAAACGAAATATGTTTGTTACTCAGTTGTCTAATTTCTCCACCTTCTCCAAAGAAACGTACAAACCGACGCATCGTAATTTGTTTTGTTATAATGTTTTGTTATTCTGTGGTTTGTGAATTGCGGTCAATTCCTGTTGACTGCTTTAAACGATCAGGTTCGTACTCTACGGACCGTTACGTCAAAATTTAAAATTACTTTGCAAGTTTTGGAACTTACTGCGAGATGTCTTTTGTTAATCGTCTAATTTCTCCACCTTTTTTTCGCCAAGTGTTTTTTTCGAAGAAACGTTCTCATCCTACTTTATTTCCTTGCAATGTTTTGTGTTGTGGTTTTCGAGCTACGGTCAATTCCTGTTGACTACTCTAAACTATCAGCTAGGTTGGTACTCCTCTTTCTTTTCCACGGTAATTTATGTCAAAATTGCTTAGTAATTATTTTAGCTCATTACAATCTTACTGTCTACTTTCTTCACCTTCTCCAAGAATATTCGAATAAACATATGCGCCGGAGCTCCGCTATACATGTAATAGAAAAAGTAGCGTTCTTAGGATTGTTCCTTGAGGAACACCACATTTCAATGATTTCGGGGTTGACTTACAACAATTAATTTGACAAATTTGAGCATGGTTATCTACCTAAGAGGCAAACCATTTATAACTGGACTGACGTATGCCATAATATTGGAATTTACGTAACAAAATCTTGTGGTAAACTGTATCAAAGGCCTTTTAAAGGTCTAAAAAGACGACAGCCTTCATGAGACCACGATCAGTATTCATAGCCCAGCTATTAGTAGCCTCAAGGAATGCCGTAACGGTTTAAGCCCCATTTACACGAGCAATTTTTCCTTGACAAGTTTACTTGTCAATTTTTATTGCTCGTGGAGATGATCAACAAGTTTTCCTTTACAATTTTCCATTGACAAGGTTTCCTTGTTCATGTAGACGATCAGCAAGTTTCCCTTGACAAGTTTCGGTTATGCCCGCAACAATAATATCCTTGTCACATTTTCTTTGTTGTCCATCTACACGAGCAAATTTCTGACTTGACAATTTTTCCTTGTCAAGGAAAAGCTAGCACGCCAGATTTTCCTTGACAAGGAAAATTTGTCCACTATTCCCCATCTACATGAGCAATTTTTCCTTGTCAAGGCAAACTTGTCAAGGAAAAAATGGGGCTTTAGAGTGTAGAGAACGGAAACCGGATTGAAGCCGTGACCGGAGACTATTCTTACTTAGATAGTGATGTACCTGATCATAACTTATTCGTCCACAAACTTTGGCTAACACTGGGATTACAGATATTGGTCGATATTTTGTCGGAGTGACTCAAGCAGATTTCCATTCATCAGGAATGATGCCAGTTATCAAGGATTGATTGAATATTACAGTTAGAGAATCAGAGAGTGAGTTAGGGCGTTCCCTCAATAAATCGCCGAAATGTTATCTCATCCAGTTACCTTTGACTGGCAAAGTTTTGATAGGAGTGAAAAAAACTTGTGCAGTTGTTGTTTTAAAAAAAAAAAATGAAATTTTCATCAGTTTCACTAAGATTAACTCTACGAAGGGCATGAATTACTGTAAGTGCAGAGTTTTTTTTAATCTGTTCGAAAGGAAGTCAAGTTATCATCTCCTATTAATTAAGTTTGGGTATATCGAGTAACAATATGTCAATCAATAAAAGCTGGAGTTTTCATCACGTCACAAAAAAATGAAAGGAAAAAAAAAACCCTGTACATTCCTGACATCTCACTGACCTATGTGGTGGCGCAACTCACCAATTTCACAAAGCTTGAGAGCGGAATGCCCTGGGATCGGCTGCATGGGAGGAATAATTGCAAAGGGGAACCCAAACCCATTTAATGCTGCCGCGTACTTGATGCAAACCTTAAAACCCGCATACGAGGCCTCTCACCGATCTTGTTAAGGGGTTATGTTACAAAATTTATTTATCCCGGCGTAGTCAATCGAAGGAGACCGAACCAAAAATCAATCGAACTCAATCGAACCCAATCGTTCCATTGTTGTTGGATTGGTTCGGCAATCGAACATAATCGAACTGGAACTTTTCGGTGAATTCGATTACCGAACTTAATCGAACCAATGGAACTAAATCGACACGATCAGTTCGATTTTGTTCGGCAGAAACACAAAACAGTATAAGAATCAATGAGCATTCAGTTTCAATTGAATCGGAAAGGTTTGAATCTTATGTGTATGTGAGGTAGGTGTGAAAACAAACACATTTCAATTAGCTTAAATCTTTATTGTTAAAGTAATTAAAAATTGATAATTTCACAATTGATGGTGTAAAACATGAACAGCTCATGCTAAGTGAACCATGAAAACTGTCTTTCCCTGGGATAACACCGACAACTTCGTCTGTAAAGTTTTGATAATTAAAAAGGGGACCAATGTAACTTAATTTGGCATGGATCTGAACGCACGCAACAGTATACAGCAGATAAAAAAATAGTCATTACCAGCACTACCAGCGTTCTAATTCCCTCATTACGATACACCCTGACGATATCTTGCTTGCGTACTCGTGTTTGAAATTGAAGCCACCACATAACTGGTTTTATGTTTGATTGTTTTTGTTTTGATTTGTTTTGTTTTGTTTTGTTTTTTTTTATGTTCGATCGTTGAAACGTTCAATTTTTGGAAGTTCGATTATGCTCGATTGCTAAAGTGAGTTCGATTATTGTGTTCCATTGGCAACTTTTTTTGGTTAGTTCGATTATGTTCGATTACCGAACTCAATTGGAGTTCGATTGACTACGCCGGGACATATTTCCACCGGCTAGTGGTTTTCCATCATTGTGGTTACTGCTGGTAGTTCGAAGGCAACAGCGCATGCTTAGCGAGTGCCTTGAAAGTTACGTTCCAATACTTCTTCCAGTCTGGCTGTTAAAATTTCTCACATTCGCTTTATCTGCCAGCCCCCTTTGAAAAATTTTACATTCAAAGTTTTCCATGATAATTCTTTGTTAATAAGAAATAGGTCACGATTCGTCATCCCCGTTCCCAGGGTCTCTCTTTCTACCAACACTTAAACGAAGACATCACTGCCGACATACAAAAACGTGTCACTGTTTATGTTAACAGAATGCATCATGACAAACTTATCGACGACAAAACCAAACAATACCTTATACAGACTGACGTAAAACCAGGACGTTTTTACATTCTTCCTAAAATACATAAACCCGGCAATCCAGGACGCCCTACTGTTTCATCTAACAGCCATCCTACTGAACGTATATCCCAGATCGTTGACTACTACCTTCAACCTTTAGTTCATAAACTACCATCCTTTGTTAAAGATACTAACGATTTCCTTAACAAATTACTTACCATCGGTAATTTACCCGCTAACTCATTATTAGTTACACTTGATGTTTCATCATTATACACTAATATTCCACATAATGAAGGTATTAATGCCTGTGATCACTTTCTACGTACTTCCCCTCACAATACATTCCCACCGGCACACTTTGTGACCTCATTCCATGAATAACTTTTCTTTTAATGATAACCACTACCTTCAAGTCCACGGCACAACCATGGGCACTAAAATGGCCCCTTCTTTTGCTAACCTTTTTCTTGGGTATTTCGAGGCCAACGCTTTGGAAAATGCCCCTTTTCAACCCCACACGTGGCTGCGATATATCGATGATATTTTTATGATCTGGACTGAAGGTCTGGATAATTTAAAAATTTTCATCGATTATCTTAACAACGTTCACCCTACCATAAAATTCACCAGTTCACACTCTTTTACTAACGTACCTTTCCTTGACGTTAACGTCTCATTAACCAACGACGGTCATATCTGTACCGACCTCTATACTAAACCTACAGACAAGCACCAACACTTACTCTATTCTTCTTGCCATCCAATGCATACTAAAAAAGCCATTCCTTTCAGTCTAGCACTCCGTTTACGACGTATTTGTTCTACCGACGAAACGTTTAATACTCGCGCTGCTCAACTTACTACATATCTTCTCAAGCGCGGTTACAGCCGCAATTTCATCACTAAACAAATACAACGTGCCGCCGACATCCCCCGCAGATTCACTTTACAAACCAAAGACGCCAACAAACCGAAACGTATACCTTTTATAACGACCTTTAATGCATCACTTCCTCACATCTCTAGCATCATCAAAAAACATTACAATTTACTGCTATCTTCTAACCGCTGCAAAAACATTTTTCAGCATTTGCCTGTTGTTGCCTTCAGACGTTGCCCTAATCTCCGTGACTTACTAGTCACAGCTAAACTTTCTTCTAATTCTACTAATTCACACCTACAACTCCCTTCCGGTTGTTTCCGTTGCGGTGAAAATTGCGTTACTTGTCCCTACATTTCAGATGGACTCACAAGCTATACTTTCTCTTCTACAGGTGAAACGCGCCATATTAAATCTAACCTGACCTGTGACACTAAAAACCTCATTTACATGATTCAATGCAACCGCTGTAATTTACAATACATAGGAGAGACTAAACGACGTTTAAAAGACCGATTTAATGAACACCGCCGTACCATAGATAACCCTAACACCAAATCTAAACCTACCACAGTCGCGGAACATTTCCTCTTCTCGCCTAACCACACTGCTAATGACATGCAATTAATCCCCATTGAGAAAATATTTTCTAACAGAGACTCAATCCGTAAGGCCAGGGAAGCTTTTTTAATTTCAAAAGGCAGAACAATTGATCCTGAAGGTCTTAACATCCACGAAGAAACATATTAGTTAATTTTTTCTTATAAGTTTATCTTTTTAAGACCTTTTTTCTAGTATTTTATTTTACACTGTCAATCATTTTAGTTTTACGTGTTTCCGGTATATAACTACATAAACACCCCTTCCAATGTAAATTCTCATTGTACCTGAAGAAGGCTGGTTTGGCCAGCCGAAATATAGTACACAAAACTTAAAACCATTCTACGTTGTATCGGCCCTTGCTTTTATACTCTCTCTCTCTGCCGCCCTTGTCGTTGAGGAGAAAGACCCTGGTTGCGGCTGGTCACGTGGCCTAAGATGACAATCTTCATCGCACCGGGGGTAGTTAAGTTTGGTCATGGTGATACGTAACTGCACTGTCACCCCTCCCTTGCAAATGAATTTGAACTGCTCCCAGATTTGGGGAGCCACGTGACCACCCGCAACCAGGGTCTCTCTCCTCAACGACAAGGGAGGCAGAGAGAGAGAGAGACCCTGAGAACGAGGTTGAAGATTCGGGATGACGACCTTACTTCGCCGTCTCGCTAATGACCTCAATAAGCACCCATTGGTGCATAATATAACATTCGCTTGCAACCCTGGGCTCGCCAAAAAACGGTTACATATTTTCGTGGTCAACTTTTTAATAAAAAAAACATTGCCCAAAAATCAAAATTCTACATTTACAGCAAACCTTAAGGCCAGATCTTGGCATCAGGATGGAAATTTCCCTCTCACCTTTTCCGCGGGCCACGCTTTAGCCATTTTATTGGAGCCAATCTCGCGTATCTCCTTGTATTGCCTTGTTCGTGCCCCAAAAGAATTCTGGAAAAGTCAACTATTCCACGAACATAGAACCCTTCCATTTCCTATTTCAAAGTCGGGCCACCCCGGCAGTACTACCACGAAAATATGACGTCGATTGAACTTTTTACCAGTCAAAACTAGCTCAAATTGCCTTGGTAGGTCCTGGAGTCCTTCCACAAAGTTAGCAGAGAGACAGCTTCGGCTATCCACCGCCATATTGGCTACGAAGCATATTTGGCGTCTCATCAGCAAGAAACCGTCTCTCACCTCTGGCTTCTCTCAAAGGCTTGCCTTTACCCACATTCCAGCTTAATGATGCCAGCCTGGGGGCCTTTGTGGACGAAAATGGCTCGAAAAACACTTATAAAGCGGGAAATTTACCACAATCAAGTTTGTTGACTCGGTAAACGAACAACGGCTGGTAATATGCGTGACGTCACACCTTAGAGTGAGCCCACAGTGTCACAAGACCGCTGTTATTTCGCAACTCCTTAAATGGAGAAGATTAGTCCTCCAGACTAATTATCACCAAAACCCTACTAAAAGATTTGCAATTAATTGGGAATCAAAGGGTTAATGTTTGATTTGAAAGAGTAGATTAACATATTGTTAGACTGATTTGGTTTCGCTCTTTTAAAACCTAGCCCATTTTCATTAAAATAAAAATCGAACGATATCACGTGGATTTATTAAATTGAGACCCATTTACCGATTACACCGCGCACAGCATTTCCGGTATTATATACATTGTACAATCTCTTGTTATTTGTTATGCTTATTCCATCAACACTTTCTATCGTCCGAAATTTTACTGCTCATTTAAATTGGTCATTTCAAATGACCAAACTCAAGGTAGCTAACTCTTGCGGGTACTCATTAAGATTTAATGCGACTGAGCCAATGCCATATTGTTGTGGTCACACTAGAGCCTTTTACCCAGGGAAAAGGATTTACCGGAGTAAATTTTCCCGAGGTAAATTTATCTCGGGTTTCACTTAACCTAGGTGAAAAGGTTACATTGCAGAGTTGACTGGTTTCTATAGTGCTATCAATCTAAAGATTAAATTTGGTCCCGCGCAATACGCATTTTCGGCGCCTAATTTAAAAAACATGCTTAAGATTCAAGCAGGCCAAAGAGAAGTTTTTATTCTCCTTTCACTGCTATTCTTCAATTTATTTCAACGAATAAGGCGGTCAAGAGTTGTTTTCCTACTGCAGTTGATTTTCCGTCCTTCCCAAAGAAGATGGCATGCCTCCTTACTTCAACTCTGTACTGTACTGGCTATTCAACAACATCGTCCCAAACGTATAGCATAGGTTCTTGCACGGCCTCAGTATTGGTTTGAAAATTTGTTCTCTAAACCACGAAATCTTCTTTCTCTTACGCGCGCTCGCGGCAAAAGCTATCGCACAAGATCACGTTTTTCGAAAACAACTGAGAAGGCAACAGCTTATCTGTCATTGGTGCACTTGCCGACGAGCGTTGATTGGCTGGCTACCTCGGGATTTCATCTCAAGGTTGCGCAAAAATTTCAGCTCGAAAATTGGCGCTATTGAAATGTTTGAATGTCGATAACTTATCAAGTTAATTCCTTCTATAGAATCAGAAGAATTGAAATTTTTCCGAACACGTAAACTAAGCTGTGATCACTAATGGCGGTGTGAGAGACTCCAGAACAATATACATTGTCTGGTTGATTGGTGAAGATTAAATCAATTAGCCAGAGACCTCTGCTAACAGGGAATAGTTAAAGGTGTAATTCGAGTTGATTCATTGATAAGTTGTTTCAAGCCATAAACGTCAGTAACGTTCCGGAGAGCCTTTGCATAATCATTGTCTTTTGATAACAAATCACAATTTATATCCAAAAGTTCAACATTTTCTAAATCTAAATGCCTAACAATGTTTCAAGGTGTGAAAAAAGTTCTAGAGAAGAATTTGTAGGTCTATACCATGAAGTGACAACAAAAGGTTTTGAGTTGGGTTTGCGAATTTCGATTGATAAAATTTTAAGGAGCTCAGGGTTGGAATGGAATAGTTTATGCTTGAACGAATTTAAAAACATACACCGCCACCGAACCTGCTATTTATAGGCCTATCGCGGCGGATGATCTCATAATCCTGGACATTTACCTCTTTACTGGAAATATTTTAGTCTAGCCTGGTCTCATATATGGCCAATACGTCGATGCTTCGATCATTTGAATAATGAGTTCGTCTATAAATTGTTGTTGTTGTTGTTGTTATATGTTTCAAAAGACTTGTAATATTCAAACTGGCCATTTTAAATCACGGCACTTTGGAACTGAATAGTATTTGAATTGCTCCGGCCAATACTTGAACTCTAAGCATGCGCAGTTCAAGTCCGATATTTTGTGACTTCTCGATCAGATCTTTCCAGAGTCGCTCGTTTCCCGACCGCTGGTCAAGGGGAGCGAAGATCTCCGGATACTAGATTGCAGTCGGAAGGGCATGAGACAGTCTCAAGTAAGAATAATGCGTCAAGCAATCTCACCTGTCTCTCTGACGTGACATTCACAGTCGTCACATTGGTGACCGCTACTTCGCATGCTCCTCCTGTGCTGTTGGCGTTAACGAGTTTAACCTCGTGTTTTGTATTTGCGTCGCCGGAACCCAGGAGGTCCTTGATGGTTTCGTTGTAAATTTCCAGAAAACTTGCTTCGATGGTGTACTAACAAAAAAGGAAACCAGAATAAGGAATATTTAAAAATTATTTCACGAATGCACGCTCGCGAAGCGGCGAGTTGGCTTTAGAGCGGTTTTCAATTGGGCATTGAAAGTAAATTACGTTTTCTTTGGTTTTGCATTGCTCCGCTCTGTGATTGGCTAATTAAACTCGCGCCACTTTTTCAACCAATGAGGGACACAACCAATTGCGCCCTTTGTACCTGAAAATTCAATGCGTAGCACAGTGCGCTTTTAAAACAGCACGTAAATCTAACTGGATTTGACAAAAGGTACCTGCGCTAAAGTGGCCTTTACTGGTGCAGTTTTTTTCTCCAAAGTAGCATATAAAGACTAACTAAAGAGTGTGACCAGTGCTTTCTTCTCTTCTACTCCGCCCCTCTTCCTCGCTCACTCTCACACTCCCTTGTGTTGAGTGCTGTGGTGTGATTGCCGGGCTCGCCATATCCAAAAAACGCCAGTTTCGGACCAATTTAGATCAAATGGCTCCAAATTTCTGGAGGTATGTTCTTACGAATTCAGACAGCAATAATTATAAGTTTTTTCAGTTCGGCTATAAAAATTCACCCGAAAGATAGGTGATAATACCCTTCAAGGAAACCTTATCATTGCTCACCTGCCAGCCCTTTTCTTTGAGATTCTGGGATGCCTTGAACACCTGCTCCAGGGCCCTTGGTATCATTCCCTGCGTACTGTGATCTGCCGTGTTCCCTACCATTGTGTATGTCTTTCCTGAGCCAGTCTGTCCATAAGCGAATATGCAGACATTATAACCGTCCAGGGCGGACTGAATTAACTGCGAGATTTCGCCGAACACATCCTCTTGTGTCGCCGATTGGTTGAAGACCTTGTCAAAGGCGAAATTGTATTTCTTGGTTGTACAACTGCTCTGTGGAGCGAGATAAAACAACATGAAAAAAAAAAAGGGAAAATTTCTCGCTCAAGAGCACACTGCAATCAGTTGAAAGCCATTTTTTTTTACTCGCAGTCCTGCTGAATCCTGAAGTTTCACCTAGTCCGGCAGCATTTTATTATGCTGCAACATGTGATTCCATCTTTTGAATCTTTGGATGAAATTCTAAAGTGTCACCGTTCAAATGAAAGCTACTGAGCAGTACTTTCCTGCTGTGCTCTTTGCTGTACTGTAAAGTAGGCGGTTCTAATTTTTGAGTCTGTGGATATCAGATCCTAACTCTTGATTAATCAAAATTACTTTATGAGAGCAGCACTTTCCTGGCTTGCTGTCTGTTATGCTGTGCAAGGTGGGCCCAACTTCTTCCTACAGTGTCGCCATTCAGATGAAAGCTACTGAGTATGCAGTGCTTTTCTAAGGTGCTTTTTCCTATGCGCATCAAAATGGTTCATCGTATTATCAGTGAACAACCGAGAATTCGTTCATTTTATATAATTCACTGTTTTTGACCATAAAGACACTTCGTACGGAGTCCACTAATTATTATAAAAACCTCTCACCACATTTGCCGAGGTCGATTCAATCACCAGTTCCCGCTCGTCCTGTCCAAATGAAAACGCGCATGACCGTTGACCTTCTTCCGAGCTTAGCATGGGCCGCACACGACAGAAAACCCGGATGTTGCCCTTCAGTTCCTGAATGGTGTTGTGCAGTTCCCGGCGGATGGTTTCTTGCCAGCGGAGTTTGGAATCGAGATCGGCCACGTGATTTTGAAGACCGTGAATCGTTTCTTGGAGTTGAGCGATCTTTTCACTTTTCTGTTGGCTTTCACTGAGAGTTTTTCCGAGAGAAACCTTGGAAGATAAAGTGGATAGTCATCGTTTCGATCGTTTGTCGTTTAACTCAAGGTATTACGGCGAAAGCTTAACCCTGAATCTCGAATAATTTTCCCCACTACCCTCCGGGAATTGTTCCAGGAATGATCAATAATTCTGCAATGTATTTTCAAAAATTCTTTTAACCAACAACCGGGAAAATTAAAATCATCCTTGGAGTTTTATTCACAATTAATTTGCACTGATAACTGACTGAAGGCCATTCTTAACAAGAGACATACGCTTCTTTCACGGGGTAAGCCCTCCTAAACAGCTGATAGAAATCTTTTGTTCGCACTCCTTCTTATAATACGTTGGATTGTTCAAGTATTTGATTTCACAGTGAGCAACAAGTTTTCAGCGACAACAACAAGAACAACAGCAATAATAATAAATGAATTACCAGCAAGAAACCATACCAGAATAGAGTTTTTGTAGCTACTGCACTTAGCAGCAGCCTCCATGTCATCAAGTTGTTTGCTCGAGTGACTGAAGGCCCGCGGTGGATGGTTAGGCCCACAAAGCGTGCATGTAGCCACGCGCATTCTTAGAGAGCCAATGTTTCAAGCAAGACGGCCTAATGGACCACTTCGACGATGTCACGCAAATAAACAATTTTTTATAGTTTTCATTTGAACAAGAAAAAACCCCCACAGATCGATTTGCCATGCCAAATTTAGTAAATGTGCCAGGATTCATAAGAATCCGTCGCAAACTTGTGGAAATATGAGACCTCAAACTTGCAATCGCTTGCCCCTGGCATACATTTCTCTGTAAAAAATTGGGAAGTTTGGGGTCTCATTTTTCCACAAGGAGGTTGTTTTTTGTTAAAATGAACAAGAGGCTACTATTAGCCTAAACTCGGGCCTGCAAAAATACAGTGTGTCTCCCTAATTAAGTGCTAAACAAAAGAAAAGATAGAAGAGAGAAGTCTGTCCCTCTCACATCGGACACATTGCGCTTGTCATGATGTTCGCGAGTCTGTTCGTTTGTAGCCCGGGTTTGTAGTGAATATCCATAGAACCCTATCAGCATATCCCTTTAAAAGTGCAGAATAAAAATGAATTTTTTCCTGCGATCTTTCAAGCAAAATAAAAAAAAAACTTCAAAACGAGTGAATAGTGGCCGAGAAACTGGGATATAAATATTTGCACTGGATGTAAAACAGGATATTAATGCAACTGCAGCCAACCGGGGCGATTTGCGCGGGAAATATTGGATGCATTGGACAAAATAATAAACTGGTGAGCTGTCTGGAGCACGAGTGTTTGCGTGCAGATAAATTAGGCGGAAAATTTCCACTGTAGGTAACCGGAAGAAAAGTTAGCGTATTGGCCGATCGTCAATAGAGGCGTTTGGGGGCGGTGTCTGTTTGTGTAGTGAAGACTTTTTTCAAGCGATGTTTTCGCAAAGTTCATTTTTGTATTTGAAGAATTACAACTCAAGGGTAATTTGTTCGATTTCGATTAAATTTGACACGGTCGCTAGATTAACTTATCTCCAAAAAAAAAAAAAACGTGTTGGGGAATCAGAGCGGTCGTCGCTCCGTATTTTTTTTCTAGCGAATTTCAAAATGCTCTGTAACTGTTGAACGGAATCGAATAAAGGAAAACCCCAACACGTTGTTTTATGCATCTTCTTCAGAAAAATATCAAAATCCCGAAATTCAAAAATCGTATTTTGTTGTAGCTTTCAAAAGATGATTTAGACCTTCGAGTTTAGACTCGGCGTAGCATTCAGTAATTTAATTTCTTAAAAAAAAAAACTAATGAAATATTCGAATAGCTAGTTCTATTAGCTTTAATTTGATATGGGGTATCTGGAGCCGCTACAACCCTTAGATTAGAGACACCACTGAAGGTACACGGTAACCTTAAATGATATTTTATTTATTCCTTTTTATATGGAATAAATGGGTTTATGTACTGATTCTGGAACTTCCGGTTACAACAACATCCGGTATACTGGATGACGACATCGAAATATATGGACAGAAATCACGTGACTGAGGCCTCTTGGGTCGCCATCTTTTTCTGACATAACGTGCTACTTCATTTTTCCAGCAGCATCTGGAAGCATCCTTCAAGTTGTCACGATACAAGTTAAGTATATACGCCATCGAATACGTAAGGAAGTCAGTCGCCCCCTTTTTGTGGAGCGACCTTGAACATTTCCCGGGATTTTTTATGATGGTAAAAGAACCGAGAGTAAATGCTTTGCTCGTAGGACATTCGTTCGTTAGAAGGATGAGGGAATTTATAAATAGAAGTACGGACGACCGGTTATTGGATACTTTAAACTTACACGAGACGTGTAATATATCCTGGCGGGGAACAGGAGGCCGAACAGTCGACAGAGTTCAGCGTCACGACATGGGGGTAATCACTGCGTTTAGGCCCGCCATTCCTGAGCTTGAATTGGGCTCTAATGACATCTGTGACTCCCGGCGCAGCCCGCTTTCGGTGGCACACAGTATTATGACACTTGTAAAAACCTTTTTTGAGAAAACGGACGTTCAGTTCATCGTGTGCCAAGTTATACACAGGAAGAACCCCCTTATTCCTTCTACAACGACAACGTAAACAAATTAAATAGATACCTCAAGCATGCTTTACAGGAAGGCGCATATGCCACATTATGGCGGCATCGAGGGTTATCAAATCCATCTATCAATATTTTCAACGGGGATGGAATACATCTTAACAACATTGGAAACAAAGCCCTGTACAAAAGCTATCGAGGTGCCATATTGTATGCCATTAAGCAGCTACACCATTAACATTGGTAGACATGTTATTTTCTAATATGCAAGGTACATATTAGTATGGTTGTTGTTGTTTCAAACTGTTTAAATTGGCGTGCTATCGCCACACTTACACATTAAATATTATTTTATAAAGGCTGGTAAGCATATGATTTGCCTCTGCTGTTTTTTGCGATATATTTAATTTTATGGCTAGTATGATATTTGCAGCCATTCACTTGTGTTTGAGCCAATCATACGATTATGCCGTTGGGCTTTATACACAAGTCTGGCTGTTTGCCACAGAAGTGCACTAGTTGTACTAGGGAACCTTGGGATCATCCCTGTTAGACCAGAATATGGCTTTTTGTTTACACCTTCCCAACCTTTTTATTAAGTCAGTTTGGCAACAAAACTGGCAATAGTCCTGAGATCAAGCAATGACCAAGCTCACTCTCAACAGTGAGCTCAAGCGACCAAAATATGTATTTGTTATAAACACAGTAATGCTGCCAAGAAGTAAACGCAGGCCCACAGATAACACCTCAAATGAAGCCAGCCAGACACGGTTGTCGCCAGAGATAATACAGGCAATCGGGGAGGCAGTGGCAAGACAAATTAGCCAAACACGCAATGGTGATCCCACAGCCAACCGTCGGGAACAACAGCCTCATATCCAGTTCATTCCGAATTGTGCAGCAACAGTGGCTCAACAATCAGTCGACACAGCCTTGAGAGGCATTGCTGGGGTTGCCACACCCTCAGGGAGTTCCACTGCAGTAAACACCACAACAATTGGAAGTAACGCACCACCTAGTAGCGGGTCAACACAGCTCACAGACAACCTGACAAAAGGACCACACAGCAGTATCATAAGTTCGCTAGTTGGAGGATCACAGGACCACCAGCAAAGCAGTAAGAACCCATTTGTGTCAAACTCTCTCCCCCTGGGGTCTATGGTATCTATCAAAACAAGGAATAAGATATGGGCGAATGAATATGTTAATTGTGAGTTACTACTTAGTACTCAGGTCGCTGATGATTGTCATAGCATAAAAATGCTTCATAACAAGGAGGGAGGCCACCCTTCCTTAACCATTGTATCCAATCAGAAAAAGCAAACTATTAATAATATTGAGAGCTGGACAAACCAGTTTCACATGTTTATTGCTCTCTACATGAAGAAATGGCCTCAGGACGGGCCAGCTCTCATGAAGTATGGGGCTGTAGTGAGAGATTTGCAAAGAACTTTGCTAACTGGAAGTTCTATGATGAGAACTTTAGAGTACTTCGTGAGAAATAATCTATTCCATGGGATAATATAGTTACACTCAGATCTTTGGTTAAGAGCTAATCAGCGTAGACCAAGCATTAGTAGAATTAGTAGAAACACTTTTTGTCCAGCTGCAATGCAATCTAGTCCCAGCCATCCCAGGGATACTGTTTTCGATACCACGGACGCAAACATTGTCCAGGCTGCACATTTAAACACCAGTGCTACAAATGCTATGCCAACCATCCAATCTTCCAATGCCCCCAGAGCAACCAGTCAAAGGAAAGAGACAGTCCTAACAATATCCCAGTTAAGGCCAATTCAAAATTCACCACCAAAACTACCAACACCAATTAATATTGAGAGACTTTCTTATCACCTAACAGGATATCCTAAGGATTTATACAACTACCTCATTACTGGTTTTTCCAAGGGGTTTAAAATACATTTCCATGGCACAGTTGGGAGTAATTTTTCTAACAACCTTTCTTCTACATCTAAACTTCCACTGGTCATTGAAAATAAACTGGCACGGGAAATAGACATGGGCCGCATTAAAGGCCCATTTGACTCTCCCCCATTTGACAATTTTTGGGTGTCCCCTATAGGGGTTGTTCCCAAAAAGGCTGCAAATGAATTTAGAATGATACAACACCTTCCCTTCCCTTTTGGGAAATCTATTAATGATCATATTCCTAAAGAATTTAGTTAAGTGCAGTATGCTTTTGTTGATGATGCCATAACGATAATAAAATCCCTGGGGAGAGGCTGCGAGATGGCCAAGTGTGACGTGCGTAGTGCTTTTAGAATTATACCATTACACTCCGATGAATACCACTTGTTCGGAATACACTGGAACGGCAAATATTCGTGTAAAATTTTCGAGTCGTTCAGTACGGCATTGGGATGGATAGGGCGGCAGAAACTGGGCATCTCCCACATCATACATATATTAGATGACTTTCTGATTATTGCGCAGCCTCTTTCATCATGTAATGCGGCATTAAATCAATTTCTTGCCTTATGTACGGATATTGTAGTCCCAATGGCAGAAGAAAAGACTGAAGGGCCTGCACATATCTTGACTTTTGGTGGTATTGAGCTAGACTGTCTTAAGGGTGAGGCTAGACTTCCTCGGGAAAAAATTGAGAAGTGTAATCTGGCCATACAAAGGGCTCTTGCTGTTAAGAAGATAACACTAAAAGAGTTGCAGTCAGTGATCGGTCTGTTGAATTTTGCCTGTAAAGTCGTCATTCCAGGCCGAGTATTCTTACGTAGGCTAATTAACATTACTGTTTGAGTCAAACGCCCACATCACCTCATAAGACTAAATCAGGGTACCCGGAGAGATCTCGAAATATGGCAGCAGTTTTTCCGTAGTTGTAAATGAAAATCAGTTTTCTTTGATGAGGCTTGGTGCTCTTCGGACACACTTCAGTTTTTTACCGATGGTATAATGGTACAATCTTTGGAAGAAAGTGGGCCTTTGACACGTGGCCTGATTCATGGAAACAAAAAGACATTTCCTTCCTGGAAATGTTTCCTATTGTGATGGGTCTTCTCATGTGGAGTGCTGAGTTACGTAACAAAAAAGTTCTTTTTCTGACCGATAACCAAAGGGTAGTTTTTGTGATCAATTCGCAGACCACTAAGGATAGAGATTTGCTTTGTCTTACTAGAAAGTTAATGCTTACATGCCTGGAGTACAACATTTTGTTTCGTGCAAAATATATCAGTGGCAAGAAGAACGATTTCGCTGACAGTCTTTCTCGCTTCCAGGTCAAGAGATTTCATATTAGCCCCTTATGCAGGGGCTAAGCCGAGATGTCTGTCCCTGGGTTAGTCAAGCCCCCTTTTAATATTTTTTCAGGTGATATGTTCATTTATCCATCCAAAGCATTGTATTCTCCTCGAGTGGGGCTGCCCTTTCGTTAACTGGGGGTGGTGGTGGGTGTGACCCCACCTTTGCTGAGAACTTCTACATAATTTCATAACTAGGATTGTTATTTAATAAACGGCCACTCGCTTGCCAAAGTATGCCAAAACCAAGTGTGTGGTCTTTCTGACGTAGAGCCTCAGCAAACAAAGCTCGGAGAGTACAATGCTTTCAAGTGTTACTATAGCATTGTTAGATACCAAGTGCATAAATGATATTTATTCCTTTTTATATGGAATAAATGGGTTTATGCACTGGTTCTGGAACTTCCGGTTACAACAACATCCGGTATGCTGGATGACGACATCAAAGTATATGGACAGAAATCACGTGACTGCAGGCCTCTTCGGTCGCAATCTTTTTCTGACATAACGTGCTACATAACGTGTGTTCTTTCGGGCGTATAACCTCAGCAAACAAAGCTCGGAGAATACAATGCTTTCAAGTGTTACTATAGCATTGTTAGATACCAAGTGCATAAGAAATAAAAACAGAAAAAGAAAGAAAAAAGAAAAAAAAGCTCGGAACACGCGGATACTGCGGATCGAACCCGGGTTATCTTTATCAGTGGCAGTTAAATTGACCACTGCACCGATCACACTCAGCATAGCTAATGAGGTGAAAATAGTCTATTTATCCTCAAATGACTGAGCACATCTGGAACTCGGGCTCTCTCTAAACATTTTGTTTCTCTCTGATAAACTTGAAAACATTCGCATAGACATATTGGTTATTCAGAACTCGAAAACACAAGGCGTTTCGTTTACGTCACATGTTTCTCTAAAGCACTCCTGATGTCACGCATTGTAAAAAAACTTCGATATTCAACTCACTCTCGACTCTAATTCAAAACAGCATGTTACTGAGCTCAAAACAGGCCATCAGATATATCTTTAAAATGCCATTACTTGATGAAGGCAAAAACTCTACATTTTTAATATTAGTTTTTTCTGACATCACGTGAAAACCACGAATTCGCAAACCTGTCTCTAAATAAAGAACTGTCACAGTGTTGTGAATATCATTCAGATCGATGAGTCGATAACAACAGCACGTGCGAGGCTTCCAATCTTTATCTTAAACTGGGCAAACCTCTTTTCACGCGGACAGACTGTATTGGATTAAAAATATTCACAACTTTACAAAGATATATGCAGGAAAATTTGGTCAGGTCGATCGAAGTGGATTGTTTAGCCTTGAGCGTCAGGTAGTGTATAAGACAACTTTGTGCAAATTTATGATTTTTCTAAATATAGAACTGTCACAGTGTAACTGACGCCACGTGCTTTGAATTGTGCATTGACCAATGAAACACCGCCACGCGTTGCTATTGTGCATTTTGCTGCACAGGGAAAAAAAGACTGAAAGCTGACATGATTTATACCTCGGTCCCCTACGGGCCCGAGTAAAAATATGAAAAAATTGTTATTTTGCGTGACATCTTCGAAGTGGTCCATTTCTTTAAGCGCACATTTTGTCATGACAAAAAACGACGATTTCGGAACATTTGAGAGCTGCGCTCCAACACTCCAGTTTTCAAAGTGGATGTAGGTAACCGACTCTGATCTACGGCACGCAGCCCACTCAGTATCACACATTCCGTCTCTGTTCATGATGGAGCGATTTTTTATTCCCGGCATTGTCCCCTCGGCGAGCCAGCGGTAGAAAGTCGGGGAGAGAGAAAAGGAAAAGGCTACAAAAAAATCCTGCAAGAAAACTCGACCCGATTTATTCGCACAAAGAACTTCTCTTTATCAAAAATTTTCCCGCCAGTTTAGAGTTCCTCTTTCCCCCACTACCACCCTATGGGACTGCAGAGATGTCCCGGCACAATCAATGCATGTATAAAGGAGGTTAGTTTCTTAACCCTTTCACCACCAAAGGCCTCCCTTTGACTAGTAAAATCGTCTGGCGTTAGCCAGAGTAAAATCGTCTGGCGTTAGCCAGAGCAAAATCTGTAAAGTCCCCCTTGGTGGTGAAAGGGTTAAGGAGATAGTTTTTAACCCTTTCACCACCAAAGGCCTCCCCTTTAATGAGTAAAATCGTCTGGCGTTAGCCAGAGTAAAATCTGTAAAGTCCCCCTTGGTGGTGAAAGGGTTAAGAAACTGTGTTGCTGCGTCGGTGGGGGAGTGAAACACGAAAAGTTGTTTTTTAACGTTGATAATGTAAATTAACCACCATACAGGGATTCAACAAGCTGATGTTTCGACCGTTAGCCCTAATTCGTCAGAGCGAATCGAGGAATTGTGGGTTGTGCATAGTTTATATCAGGAGCCCATTACTAGGAGCGTACAACTGTCCTATATTCCTGTCACGGCGTTTTCACAGATCAATACAATTATTTTTAGATTGAATTCGGCCTGCCAATATGAGACTCCCACAGGGGCCCCGATGACCAATCACAAGTCGCTGCACGTGCCACAAGTATCTGCACCGCAGAGACTTTGTTTTCGCTCATTAAAACTACTGTTTTGTGGCGCTCTCGCTGCCGTTGCCGTCCTCGTTGCCCTTTTCTCGGGTAAAGATAGTCTAAAAACTGATCAGTCTGTAAAGATTCCGTGACATAGACTTGGTATGGGAGTTGAAAATGAACTGTCACTGGGATGTTGCTGAAGTGACAAGGATATCTCACCAATTAATGCGATCTGGTAAGCTGAAGCTATTCTTAGGGCACTACGGCCACATGGTAGCCTGCATAACAGGCGCTTATTAAGCCGAGCGCAAAGCGTGACACGCGCGAGACGAGGGGAAGAGAAAAATAAGCGTCTGTCGGCAGTCTATTGTTCATGCTCTTCCGTCCCCCGAAACACCCACAAAATTCAACTGCCAGTTAGTTTTGAATTGACCAATGAAAAAGCTGTCAATCGCAAGAAACATATCAGATTTCTTGCGCCAAGGGAGTCCACTTTTAGGTTCCGAACAAGCGATTTTTGCGAGCATTCCCGACAGTCAGAATAAGCCATTTTACGAGCAGATGTTATCCAAGCCTACTTCAGGCATGGATAGTTCAGTGAGCGGCAGAAATCAATCACAAGAGTGTGTTGTTTACGATCATGAAATCGACGGAAACCGAAGCGCTTGCACGTGAGGTGTTAAAGGTGAAAATTTCAACAGAGTGTGGAAAGTTTGCTAATTCAAAAAATGCACTCAACACCGCCGATCCAGCACTGATTGCTGAACGCCGTTCTTTACTCCGCTTTACAAGGTGCTGTAAAATATGCTGTTGAGTGGGGTTTTTAATAATGACTCGGCACTGCCAAATATTACGTTGTAATCTCCATGGAGAATATTGATGTCGTTTAGATGACTTGACCCAACGTCTGCTGCTGATATTCCCAGATCGTTAAGTTCTTCAATTTACTCGTCAGAAATTGCTTTCAAAGCACTAAAAACAAGCGCGTGGGCAAGGAAGCCTTTCATCGAATACGGCAGAAAAAGTTGGTAAGTCAGGCTTTTCCCAAACCCAGGTGGAAGCAATCCAAGAGCATCCTTCCTGTTTAGCAATAAATTTAAATATTTCTTTTGTTTTTCCTTTATATCTGGCACATTTGGAAAGAAACGAAGGATTCTCGAATAGCTTCGTCCACAGAACAAACCCTTCCGCGACCGCCATTTGTTTTGTCGTGACACATCCCATATCACATGATATCAATTAGCCAATTGGATCGCTGCGCTGCGTTCATATATGAACGCTGGAATGGCTCGGACAATGGCACTCGTACGGGATCATTTTTTTGCGCCCCTTCCTAGCGCGTGTCTCGCGCTCCACGCACGAATCGCTGGGGCCTCCATTCGCCTTAAATACGCAAAAAACATAACGCCAGTTTTGCAGTCCTTACCACACTACGGCCACATGGTAGCGGGGTGATGCCCGCTACCATGTGGCCGTAGTGCCCTCAGTGGCTTCAGCTTACCAGATCACATTAATTTGTGAGGTTTTCTTGGTATGGGAGTTGTACGCTCCTAGAGATGGGATCCCGTTTATGTACAGAATGTGGAGCTACGCTACTGGTGGTAGCATGGTAACGTGAAAAACAGGAATACATTAATTGAATGAACAGCGCTCGCTGATACCATGGGGATTAAGAGTGCCCTCGGGGATTTGAAAGATAAATTTTTGTTCTAGATTTTTACGGCTTTCCGTGGTACCTTGATGTAGGGAAAGGCCGGAGATCGACATGTGTGGTTTGGGATGGTTAGGGAGATTAAAATGCTGGGCGAGTGGTTTGGACATCACGTAGGTGTTCTCGGAATCGGTGGCAGAGTCGTCTTCCTTTTCACCGCTGTATAACTTTTGTTCATAATGTACAAGTTATGCAATAGAGGTGTAGAGGTGCACGTGAAAACAGCCGCTATACCAACCTTCGTAGCTTCTAACTCTGTAGTTATTCCCCGTGAATCTGCCGTCATTTTAGCTAAAGTTGATTTCAAGGTCATGACTTCTTGCCTGGAAATGTTGAGCTCGTTTTCAAGAGAGTCTTTCTCTTGCTGTAGGTTTTTCTTCGCGCGTTTTTCTTCCTCGATTTCACACTCATGTTTTAGTTGCAGTGATATCACTTCCTCTTCTGCGTTGTTGACTTTCGCCTGGGGATCATGAAGGGAAGAACTGATGTAATTGCCTGTAAACTCAACAGCCTCATACGGGTCCGCTTGGAGGCTGTTGCGGAAGAGTTGGGAACGACGTTTTTGACAACAACAACAACCACAACACATTTGAAGTGCGCGTCCCCCTAGCTTTATAGTGACTACCCTTTTTTATAAGTTACCGCAAGATTCAACGGCCACGTAGTGTAAATAACGTCACTGGGCGAAACTCAGTGTTAATTAAACATTGGCTCGCGGAGCGTGCGTGAGCTATTTTTTAATGGCTTATCACTACGCGACATGTGAACGACCCTTCAAATTTCACGTCAGAGGCGATCGAGTGGCCATTAGAATATTTCCACTCCATTCTCGTATTTCAAAGGGCATGTTTTGATGTGAAAAGACGAAAAATGTCTGCTGTCTCGAACTTTTGGGCATGCCAGAAGGCCGCGAGCGCGTGACAAAAACTATTCCTTTCCTATCTCGTCTCCAGATCAACACAGCACATCACGTACTTGATGCTGACCAGAAAATGAAGCAATCTTTGATCGGTCCTGTCTACTCTTACAATTTGCGCATGCCTAGGTCACCCCACCGGAAAAGACTACCATAATAGTGGAGGCGCGCGGGCGGAGCACCATTGGTAAGAAAATATGGTAACACATTCTGTTGGCTTTGGTCACCGTACGACCGACCGACCGCACGTACGTCCGCCCCTCCATGTATGATAATGTGAAAAGTCATATAGTTCACTTTTTTTGTGTTCCACATTTTAGCAGGATATATGATAGAATAATTAGAACAAACTGAAGACAACAAGAGGAGATTGAGAATTGTTTGTCAAAGGCTTAAATTTTATTGAAAGGAGTAATTCAAACTCCAGGGTGAGGGTGAGGGTGAGGGTGAGGGTGAGGGGGGGGGGGGGGGCGATCAAATGCATGTGCGTGTCTCAAAATCTGACAGAAAGATCTCAAAAGGCTGTTAAGAAAATGTCAAAAACTACCGCGATTCACTCTAAGCCTGGTTTTGCCAGAAGATCGGGGATTTCACTTTTTCCCGACGGTCCCAGATTATTCCGATTAATGAAAACTCGAAATCGTAGACATCCCCGATCGTCTGGGATGATCGGTGATCAGTCGGGGAAATCGGGAGCGTTTCTATTTTCCCGTCGCGTCCCAGATTTCTTCGATGGTCGGCATAATTGGCATAATCTGGGACGCTCGAGATAAAGTGAAATTCTGGACCGTCTCAGGGGGATTTTCCTGACATATGAAAACCAGGCTTAAATTAAAAACGTGAGAGATCGTCGTCCAAAGACTGTAAAAAACAAAGTATCACCATGTAATTTTGATTAATTCTCTAATTTTTGGTTTCAATCTGTATGAATCAACGTTTGGATGTTTTGGCTGGCTGTGGTAATATATAGTGTACGGGTTTGCGAGGGAAATTGTTTTCTAAAACCTGTAATATTTTATGGAAGGCAGAAACTTAAGCTAATGGGAAAAAAGCTTATCAAATGCATGTGCATGTTTAAAGTTGTCAAACAGCTCTCAACAAAAGGTCAAAAACTAGCGCGCTGCACGCTTCATTTAAAAAAGTCAGAGATCTTCGTTCAAAGACTGTAACAACGAAGTTTCTTCGTCTAACTATGTTGATTCTTGAGTTTTTTTTTTGTTTGAACCGGTTAGAATCAGCGTTTGGATTATCAAAACAGCGAAGTAAGGTCGGCTGACGTACGGGTCTGCAAAATAAAAGCTCATGTGGTTTCGTAAGCGCTTTTTGTCTTCGCCTGAATGATGTTTTTCCATTGACACTCAAACTAACGAAGCTTCAAGCCTCAGTGGACAAGGGAAGAAACAATAAAACTATCAGGCACTGTAGGGTTTTTGTCTGCTTAGCCAGAGACTGTAATGTTTTGAACGGCGGTCAATTCGTGTTGACTGCTCTAAACTATTAAGGTTAACTACGTTTTGTCTTTTCTACGAACATTTATGTGAAGTTTGCTCAGCAATTTTTGTAGCCAACAACGAGATATGCTTGTTACTTGCTTAAGTTTTACACCTTCTCCAAGAATTTTAGAAGAAACAAGTCCATTTTACTTTGTTTTCGAATCTTGTGATGTTTTGTTTTTGATCGGCGGTAAATTCCTTTACGGTTTTATCTGAGAATGTTTGTTTGTTTTGTTGCTTTTGTTTTTCAAAAAAATGTTATCGAATAGTTCTTTGGATTGTAAACTCTTCGTTTTACCTCCTGCTATTCAACTTTTTGAACACAGATTGGCTCAAGGAAAGCCATGCGAAGTTGCTCGATACCAGTACAAAAATAATAATCGTGAAGCTCCGCCTTTAGGCCTGGCTAAAGATATAGCTGCTTCGGAAAAGTTTGTCCTATAGAAGAGAAAAGCGTACCCGACAATATCTAAAGGCATTATCGGTAGGGCTGGACCTGCAGTTTATAGTGTTTCAGCGCGATGGAAGGAGATCGTGTGAATATAAGTTCTAAAAGAACATAACAAAAGAAGGATATACGTGGTCCTTATAAATTCTGCGCCAGAAGCTTCACTTCTGCTCTCGCACTGATAGACTACTGATGAGGCTTTATCTACGACTGAGCAGTTAACAAGAACAAAATATTCATAAATTAATGAAAACAACTGTTGATCTGATTGCATTTTCAGTCGGGAAATTGTAATTGACGGACTACCAATAAATCCTTTTCAAACCTTTTTTTCCGCTGAAACGATTCCGATTCAAATATAGCAAAACGCTAGAAATACCACGCTCTGATCCTGTCTGTTCCTGAATTTCGTGTGCGATCTCTGCAAGCGTTCCATCTGGACGTTGCAGTACTGCTTCCATGATTACGAATTCCACGTGCGGATGCATAATAAAACTATTTAGTGGTCGTCGGAAATTTTGTGCGTTTACTTCTCCAGTATCAAGGAATTTTAACATAGGGCTGGAACGTTTTTGGCGTCATGTGCAGAGAAGCTGCTACTTCGTCTACACTGTATCCTAAAATCTCTTTCATCCATATTGCATGCTATCGCAGGTCTTCGCTGTATGGTCGCGGCATCGCCAGTTCTGGACGTTTCAAAAGAATATTCAATGTCCCAGACTACCTTTCGGTATTGTCGCGTACGCTTTTTGACTTCCTCAGGACAACCTTTCCCGAAACAGCTGTATGTATTAGTGGTATTGCTTTGTCTGATCGTACTAACTGATGGCACGCATCACTGGTTGTATGGCGTGCAACATTTTGCCCTCACGGATCTCTGCACATGACTCATGCGCATAGGTAAGCTAGTCTAATTGCTCACTATCACCGATCTTAATCTCTGATATATATTACTTTAAAACAGGCAACTGGATGGGCTGCTTGGTGAGACAATACATCTAAACTAGCCTTTATTTCATTGGTTGGATGAACGGTTAGTCCACCCATCCACCTGTCCATCCAAAAATTATGCATGTCGACTAAGAGGCTATTTTGTATATGCAAAATAGCTCAAAAAGTAGAGGTTACTTTTAATAATAATGATAACAACAACAACAACAACAATAATAATAATAATAATAATAATAATAATAATAATAATAATAACGATTTATTAGTAGTACTTCCACAAGGTGGCTCTTCTTCTACTAATTACAAATCTCAAATCAAATAAAATATTTTACACCTCGTCATCGGTTCAATCAATGCAAGGCCCGCCTTGTCAAAATCTATTAAAACAGCCGCTATACCAACCTTTGTAACCTGTAGCTCTGTAGTCATTCCCAGTGAATCTGCCGTCATTTTAGCTAAAGTTGATTTCAAGGCCATGACTTCTTGCCTGGAAATGTTTAGCTCGTGTTCAAGAGAGTCTTTCTCTTGCTGTAGGTTTTTCTTCGCGCGTTTTTCTTCCTCGATTTCACACTCATGTTTTAGTTTCAGTGATATCACTTCCTCTTCTGCGTTGTTGACTTTCGCCTGGGGATCATGAAGGGAGGAACTGATGTAATTGCCTGTAAACTCAACAGCCTCATACGGGTCCGCTTGGAGGCTGTTGCGGAAGAGTTGGGAACAACGTTTTTGACAACAACAACCACCACAACACATTTGAAGTGCGCGTCCCCCTAGCTTTATAGTGACTACCCTTTTATAAGTAAACATTGGCTCGCGGAGCGTGCGTGAGCTATTTTTTAATGGCTTATCACTAGGTGACATGTGAACGACCCTTCAAATTTCACGTCAGAGGCGGTCGACTAGCCATTAGAATATTTCCACTCCATTCTCGTATTTCAAAGGGCATGTTTTGATGTGAAAAGGCGAAAAATGTCCGCTGTCTCGAACTTTTGGGCATGCCAGAAGGCCGCGAGCGCGTGACAAAAACTATTCCTTTCCTATCTCGTCTCCAGATCAACACAGCACATCACGTACTTGATGCTGACCAGAAAATGAAGCAATCTTTGATCGGTCCTGTCTACTCTTATAATTTGCGCATGCCTAGGTCACCCCATCGGAAAAGACTACCATAATAGTGGAGGCGCGCGGGCGGAGCACCATTGGTAAGAAAATATGGTAACACATTCTGTTGGCTTTGGTCACCGTACGACCGACCGACCGCACGTACGTACGTACGTCCGCTTCTCCATGCATGATAATGTGAAAAGTCATATAAGTCACTTGTTCTATGTTCCACATTTTAGCAGGATATATGATAGAATAATTAGAACAAACTGAAGACAACAAGAGGAGATTGAGAATTGTTTGTCAAAAGTTTAAATTTTATTGAAAGGAGTAATTCAAACTCGAGGGGGGGGGGGGGAGGGGGTAGCCGATCAAATGCTTGTGCGTCTCTCAAAATCTGACAGAAAGATCTCAAAAGGCTGTCAAGAAAATGCCAAAAGCTACCGCGATTCACTCTAAGCCTGGTTTTCATATGTCGGGAAAATCCCTGCCAGAAGGTCAGGGATTTCACTTTTCCCCGACCATTCCAGATTATTCCGATTAATGACAACTCGAAATCGTAGACATCCCCGATCGTCTGGGATGATCGGCGACTAGTCGGGGAAATCGGAAGCGTTTCTATTTTCCCGGATTAAAAAGTGAGAGATCGTCGTCCAAAGACTGTAAAAAACAAACTATCACCGTGTAATTCTGATTAATTCTCTAGTTTTTGGTTTCAATCTGTATGAATCAACGTTTGGATGTTTTGGCTGGCTATGGTCATATATAGTGTACGGGTTTGCGAGGGAATTGTCTCCTAAAACCTTTAATATTTTATGGAAGGCAGAAACTTAAGCTAGTGGGAAAAAAGCCTATCAAATGCATGTGCATGTTTGAAAATCTGACACTGAAAGTTTTCAAAAAGCTCTCAACAAAAGGTCAAAAACTAGCGCGCTGCACGCTTCATTTAAAAAAGTCAGAGATCTTCGTTCAAAGACTGTAACAACGAAGTTTCTTCGTCTAACTATGTTGATTCTTGAGTTTTTTTTGTTTGAACCGGTAAGAATCAGCGTTTGGATTATCAAAACAGCGAAATAAGGTCGGCTGACGTACGGGTCTGCAAAATAAAAGCTCATGTGGTTTCGTAAGCGCTTTTTGTCTTCGCCTGAATGATGTTTTTCCATTGAGACTCAAACTAATGCACAAGTCATCGGCTTCCCTGTGAGGTCGACCCCGGGCTAACCAGGGGGATTGTAAAATCAGTCAAGCAAACTTAAGGAATTTCCCCGGGGTAGGGGAATCTCTCAAGACAAAGACCCCTGGGTGAGGTGTCTCTCAGCTGAAAATCCCCGTGACATCCTTTCTAAACTGCATATGTATGGCGCCGAATATGGCCGCCACGTTTGATGCTCCTCGAAGAATTTTAATTTTACTCGTGTTTCAGTTACTTTTTCTATCACTTTGGTTACACGAAGATCGTATTTTGAACACAGTTCCTGTTTCATTTCAAGCAATTGGCTTGGATCGACCTTCTTTTCATTTTCGAAGACTACCTTCATTTGGGCTCAATCGACGATCGATTTCTTCCTGGCAGAAACATGGTTATGTGTGCTACCTGTTGCCGCCCCTTGACCTTGCTATTTCTCAGGATGTGGAAAGAAATCCTGGCCCACTCGCTCATCGTTCTACTGATCGCGCGTACTCGCCTCCCTACGCTATTTCCTCCGCCGACAATCAATCAAGTCAAGCCCAAATTGTTACGAAGTTCTACTCCCGAACCGATCTTCTTCGCTTACGCTCTTTTGGTCGAAGCCATTTGGATCAAACTTCATTATGTCTACTCAAAGCCCTTGGTATTTTTAAGTACCGAGGATGTCGCGCTGGAAAGGCTAAACAAGCTAGGAAACATGCTGTTCATAATATTCTTCCGATTACTTCTTCGCGTCGGGATTGTAGATCATTAAATATTCAACTTGTCACCTCTAATGGTGTCAACTCGTCTGTTTTGAAGCCTCTGAGATCATCACAGTCATTGAGTCTTCCTTCAAACAATCTTCGTTTCGCCATTTGTAATGCTCGCTCCGTTAGGAACAAAGTTGAAACAATCATTGACTATGCTGTTGGCAATGACATCGGTCTCTGTATTTTTACCGAAACTTGGTTAAAGGATCTAGATTCTGTCTGCATTGCTGATCTCTCTCGTCATGGCT
>JAEMWC010000036.1:1875000-1912500 GCA_016490735.1 Pachyseris speciosa
GTCGAGTGAAGAGGGATCTGCACCATGTGTCATAAGAAATTCAACCATTTGAAGTTGGCCTTGCCTAAAACAAATGATGATTCAGAAGCATTATTTAATACTGTAGGGAGATGTTCCTGAAAGAACAATTATAACCATTTTACAAATATAGTTTTCAAAGGACAATTCACACATAACGACATGTATTAACTATATAACGAAAACCCCTCAATGACCTCACTCTTCAAATAACTCAGCCGTAGAAAAAGTCTGTCGCACAAAAAGAGCAAGCTGTGAGTTCTTTACTTAAATAAGAAAGTTTTTGTTTAAGTTTGCAAAAAATCAACTTCAGGGTTCAAATGTACACTTTCAATACATTGGTGCATTTGCTACTCTTGCTATTAATTAATAGTGAAGCACCATACTTATAGAAACCCATTGTAATCATGGCTAGCGGTACTGCTCACTCTTAATATCTTTCAAACTTCCATTTGTGGGTGATTTCTCTACCGTCACGCACAAAAAACTGAGGCACTTGTTGGATGTTCTTTGGAAAAAATATAGACATTATAATCGTTTTTTCTTCTTTCAAAATCAAGAATTTTTTCAGTTTCAAACATCCTATTCCAGATGCTTTACAATCCCTGGTTGGGTATCAATTTACATGTGTGGGATGTAACTCCCGTTACATTGGCGTCACGCCAATTTTCAACAAGGGTAAAGGAGCATCTCTCGACAAACATCTGAACAGTTCACCTAGTTCTAAACGCAAATGTACGGTTGACTGCTTTAAGATTGTAGATTCAGCTAAAACTAGGCATTGTCTTAAGCTTAAACAAGCGACCTTTATCAGCTAAATGCGCAGTTACAACATAACAACGATTTTCTTCTTGTAATTCGATTATGTATAAATTAGCACTCGTAAACTTACGCGTACAGAATTAAAACTGTTACTGTAATTTAAATTTCAAATTGTTATCGTACACAAATTGTAAACGTATAAAAACAGTGGAAAGCTCAACACCATATTAAACTGATGATGGCATGAGTCATGACCAAACTTGTCTTTAAAAAGTTGTATCGCGAAAGTCAATTAAATTTATCTCAACACTGTTATTGTCACGAGGTTATGGTAATGTCAAATATCCTAATAACAATAACAATGATGATGATGATGATGATGATGATGATGATGATGATGGTGATGATGATGATGATGATGATAATTGTGTCCAAAGTGAGTGAAATAAGAAATACAACATGATGGAAAATGCATGAAACCCCAAATGGAAACTCGAGAAAAAATCCGAGTTCCAGATTTTTTTCGAGTTTCCATTTAAGGTTTCATGTATTTTCCATCATGTAATAATTGTGCCAATAACAAAATGCTCAAATATGATCAAATATGATTAACAGGTCTCATCTGTGGCTTAATTGTCAGTTTCAGGTCCAAGCTGTCCAATGTGACCTGTCCGATTGATTACAAACACTTGTGATCGGACAGCCCAAATCGGACAGTTACGCAGCCAACTAAAATTAAGCACTTCATGCCATTAGCCAATAAACTTTAACTACCTATCAAGCCCATGAGTAGTATAAGTTCATTGGAATTAAGCCCTGTTTTGGATTAGATGAATTAGTTGCCTAAGGATTAGGTGGATTAGGTGCCTAGTCAATGACGTCACCCATTGTTATTATCTAGGTAAGAGTGCGTTCCTCCATACTAATTAAGTGCCTAGTCCGTGTCTAGCTCGCTAGGTAAAAATGCGTTCCTGCATACTAATTTAGTGCCTTCCTCCATACTAATAAGTGCCTTCCTGCATAATAATTAAGTGGATAGGTAAAAAGTGCCTTCCTCCATATCTAATTTGGAATAGGTTTACTAATGAGCGTCTCTCTACTTCGATAGAAACAATAGACATACCCAAACTTGCCCCTTCTATTCACACCCTGATTGGCTTTTAAGATCTGTATTGTCTGTTTGAATAAAGAGCGCAGATTTTTGAAAACGTTATCACTTCTGAGGTTCCCTAGCTTTCTTTGAAAACGTTGTCCGATTTTCGAAACGTTAATTCCGTTGAAAATGGCTTTTTTCACCAACATTGTTGATGTTCAAGCTGCCTTGAGCACTTGTTTAACTGTCCGCGACTGGGAGATGTTGACGGAAGCCGTTCAAATCCCAGAGAATTTTGTTCCGTTGGCGTTTCCGCGATTGACAGTATTGACTGTGCAAGAACTCGAAGTAAGTTGTAAATATTTTGCTCGATTCGTTTTTTATTCTGTTTTTTCTAAACCAACAGTCTTGTATAACCAATTTCCCTTTTCTTTTACAGATTCCATCCGATCACACCGAAGATCTTTTGCCAACATCTGAGGTTATTCCTGAAACCACGATAATGGTTAGTGAAACGCTTTTAAGCTCCGTTAGTCACGCAAGCGTTATGCAAAACGGATCTCAACCCTATATTTGCATACAAACTCAAGAGAAGAATCCCAAGGGACAGCTCTACCATCCAACAACAACAACGGACGCTCGGAGCGCTTAATTTTCAACACGCGACTAATGAATGTTTTGGAACAACACGTTCCTTGAGACATTATTCGTTTTATTAGCGAATACAAAACTAATTCAAATACACAGAGATCTGAAATGAATAAAAATACATTTATTGACAACGAAAGCTCCAACAACTACGAAATGTTAAGCACAAAGTATCGGGATATTAGGATGCAATCAATCGTCTTTATTACATTGAGAATACCAAACAATAAGACTGAAGTCCCCTTAACAAAGAAATAAACTCCAATAGAACAACACGCTAGATATTGGTTTGAAATACATTTGTATAAAGAGCAAAAACATAGTATAACAGTCAAAGTAGGTCTAGTCTTCATCTTGTGGAATGGGTTGAACTTGGAACTTGGAACTTATACTCCCAAATAGCTAGGCTAACACTGGGAGATATAAAATAACGAATTCAAATAAAAACAATAATCCACAATGAAAATATAAAGACCAAAAGAAACAGCGAAAGCAAATAGTTCAAAGTCTTTTCAGGTGGTTCGGGGTCTTCATGTTCTGAATGTCCTGCATAGCTAGTGACTTAAAAGAGGTGATTGTCTTAGCTTGGACTGTTTGAGTTGACAGTTTGTTCCATACCCGAACAGTTCGTACAAACGGAGAATAACTGTACGCCAAAACACTTGGGTAGGGCTGGAGCATAGCATGTTGGATCCTTGATCTAGGAGCTGGTTGGATAGAAGATGGGAATTGCTTCACAAACAATCGATTAAGCGAGAATTTCCGCTTATCGATGGCTAGTTCTGTCGATTCTAGCCAATCGAATCCATCAGTATCTTTGAGATCTTTTTGGGTTTCCATCACTTTTTGGAAGTTGTCATCTTTCTTCATCGCTCGCATCCACTGCAGATACTCTAACAGCACTTTTCTCAGTTCCTTTCTGTAGACAGGAAGGAGAGCGGTCTGCGTTTTAAGGTGAGCCACATTTTCCGAATCTCCGTTTCTTTCGTACTCATCGATCAAAGCATTGAGCTGGACCTCGTGGCGTTCCTGAGCTTCATCCAATATGCGCGACCAAGGGTTTAAGTGCTCTGTCACTTCTTGGGAAGAATCCGTTTCTTGGCTAGATTGAGAGTCTTCACTGTGTTCGCTATCTTCGAAATTTCCATTATCCCGATGAAGAAGGTAGTCATTATAACCGTCGCTCCAAGACTTTTTTTGGTTTGAACAGCACGAGCTTCGACAGCAAACTGAACGGCAAGTGGAGCGCCGCCCTTAAAACAAGCAGTGAAAAGGTGAAGTTTGTGGGATGCGGTTTTGTGTGACAAGCTACTGGTACTGCAGGTGGGGTAACTAAGCTCCGTCCTGTGTTGTATCCTTCTTGTCCTTCGAATAAAAGGTTAAAATTGCTGAAATGGTTTTATTTCTGCTGAGATCTCGAACTGTTAACATGGCTAAACGCGTGTCCGTAACTGTCCAATTCCGAATTGTGGAGCAAAATATCTCGTTAAATTGTCTAAACATCTCACAGATGTACATGAATTAGATTATATCAATCGAAGGAAGTGGTTACAAGAAGCGAAATTACAACCTAAGGTTAGAGTGATGATCTATCCAGCAAAGAGGAGCCAGGGATTAAGACGTTCAAGAAGTGAAACACCTCTATCAGCGTAGGAAAAGGAAAAGGATACGATCGTCTATCAGTTATCAACACCAAGAGGAGTAAAGTAATCACTGAAATCTCTTCCAAGAGGCGTTGGAAAAGCCGCCAAGAGCATCAAACATTGTAAAACAACAACACTAAGATTCAGGTTCTGAGTGGCTCACTTTGTATGGAGACGATGAAGAGCCGAACACAAAGAAGAGAGCTTAGTAACCCCACCTGCAGTACCAGAAGCTTGTCACACTAAACCGCATCCCATAAACTTCACCTTTTCACTGCTTGTTTTAAGGGCGGCGCTCCACTTGCCGTTCAGTTTGCTGTCGAAGCTCGTGCTGTTCAAACCAAAAAAAGTCTTGGAGCGACGATTATAATGACTACCTTCTTCATCGGGATAATGGAAATTTCGAAGACAGCGAACACAGTGAAGACTCTCAATCTAGCCAAGAAACGGATTCTTCCCAAGAAGTGACAGAGCACTTAAACCCTTGGTCGCGCATATTGGATGAAGCTCAGGAACGCCACGAGGTCCAGCTCAATGCTTTGATCGATGAGTACGAAAGAAACGGAGATTCGGAAAATGTGGCTCACCTTAAAACGCAGAACGCTCTCCTTCCTGTCTACAGAAAGGAACTGAGAAAAGTGCTGTTAGAGTATCTGCAGTGGATGCGAGCGATGAAGAAAGATGACAACTTCCAAAAAGTGATGGAAACCCAAAAAGATCTCAAAGATACCGATGGATTCGATTGGCTAGAATCGACAGAACTAGCCATCGATAAGCGGAAATTCTCGCTTAATCGATTGTTTGTGAAGCAACCCATTCCACAAGATGAAGACTAGACCTACTTTGACTGTTATACTATGTTTTTGCTCTTAATACAAATGTATTTCAAACCAATATCTAGCGTGTTGTTCTTTTGGAGTTTATTTCTTTGTTAAGGGGACTTCAGTCTTATTGTTTGGTATTCTCAATGTAACGAAGACGATTGATTGCATCCTGATTTCCTGATACTTTGTGCTAAACATTTCGTAGTTGTTGGAGCTTTCGTTGTCAATAATGTATTTTTATTCATTTGAAATCTCTGTGTATTTGAATCATTTTTGTATTCGCTAATAAAAGGAATAATGTATCAAGAAAAGTGTTGTTCCAAAACATTCATTAGTCGTGTGTTGAAAATTAAGCGCTCCGAGCGTCCATTGTTGTTGTTGGATGGTAGAGTTGTCCCTTGGGATTCTTATCTTGAGTTTGTATGCAAATATAGGGTTGAGAGAAGAGTTGAGATCCGTTTTGCATAATGCGTGCGTGACTAACGGAGTTTAAAAGCGTTTCACTAACCATTATCGTGGTTTCAGGAATAACCTCAGATGTTGGCAAAAGATCTTCGGTGTGATCGGATGGAATCTGTAAAAGAAAAGGGAAATTGGTTATGCAAGACTGTTGGTTTAGAAAAACAGAATTGAAAACAGATCGAGCAAAACATTTACAACTTACTTCGAGTTCTTGCACAGTCAATTCTGTCAATCGCGCAAACGCCAACGGAACAAAATTCTCTGGGATTTGAACGGCTTCCGTCAACATCTTCCAGTCGCGGACAGTTAAACAAGTGCTCAAGGCAGCTTGAACATCAACAATGTTGGTGAAAAAAGCCATTTTCAACGGAATTAACGTTTCGAAAATCGGACAACGTTTTCAAAGAAAGCTAAGGAACCTCCGAAGTGATTACGCTTTCAAAAATCTACGCTTTTTATTCAAACTGACAATACAAATCTTAAGACCCAATCAGGGTGTGAATAGAGTGGGCAAGTTTGGGCATGTCTATTGTTATCTAAAGGACGCGGAAAGTAATTATTTGCATATGAATCATTAATATAACCTATACAGTTATTAGTATTCATAATAACAGAAAAGGTATAGGTATAGGTATAGGTATGGGCAGTTTATTAATATTGATTAATAAGTTACCTATTCCAAATTAGTATGCAGGAAGGCATATTGTGACGTCATTGACTAAGCAACTAATCCACGTAACCCATAGGCACCTAATCCACCTAATCCAAAACGAGGCTTAATTCCAATAAACATATACTACTCCTATGCTAGCCAATCAAAATCAAGGAAAATTTGTGAGCAGGTAGCGTCCTACGCAGACGTTCTTTTGGCTCGTCACACAATCTTTCCTCCCCAACAACGTCTGCTGAAACGGGTGGCACATTCCTTTCCCATTGTTAGCAAAGATCAGCCGGAGTCCACGTGAAAATTACTACAGAGCCAATCGGAGCCAGGTTTTTGTGCGATGTCAATCAAAAGCTGCGTTTAAATTGCTCCCTTGGGACGCCTTGAGGCGTACGTTTCTCCCCGAATTCCCTTTCAAATCATAACTTTTATTCTCCAAAAAACATATATTGGAAATAAATTTTCCTCTGTAGTTCCATTATAATCCCTACTGCGGGTATACCAGTGTTCGGCAAGAGTTCTGTGGACATACCAGGCAGATCGGAAAGGCCTTGGAAATCAATTTTTAAAAGTGTGTTTTTCTTGAGCGACACGTTCGTCTGTTCCCAATGTTATAAGCGGTTACTTCGCTTCGAAAACATTATAGTCAAGTCAAGTTTGACATCTTACAGTCTTACTGTTCATGAGTTTTCAACTGGTATATATTTGTTCATTTATTGATTTATTCTCTCATTTATTTATTTATTTATTTATATATTTATTTTTGTCTTCTTTTTTTGACTTATTAACTGCTCTGCTCTAGCTTTAGTGCCAACCAATCTCCTATACTTAAACATTACTTAATTTTACTCAGCTCGATTAGCTTTTCAGTTATTCTGAGTAAATGTTGCCTTTCCTGTATTATTAAATTATGTTGTAAATTAAGTTCAATTATTATTTGGTAATAAAAGCTGGTGATTAAAGCAGACCTGCGAGCAGTTCAAGAGGAGATTAGGTAGGAGTTTAAAAAAGCTGTAATAAGAAGGACGCGATTATGGCGAGATTTAACTAAAACGGAGGCGGATGTTTATACTGCGCTGATCGCACCTTCAGCAAACGTACCGAAGCAACATCACTAAATCTGTCATCTTCCCTACCACTTTCATTTCTTTGCAAGAAGACAATGGCGTTGCGGAAGTCAATCTGGGATCATTTTGACAAGCGCCGAGGAAATCTAGTTCTCAAACATCGCCGCTAACAAACGAAGCCGGTTTGTTTATCCTACCTTACACCTATTTCGGTGCTTATTTGACATCTACTCCAGCTCTGAAAATCGGGGACAGACCATAAGCCCTACGAAAGTTGTTAAGTGAAAATATCTATTCACTATCCCAGTGAAACTGTCAACAAACGCTTGCTGTCAGACTATGAAACCACTGTGTAAAATATGGCACGTAATGTTGAGTGCCACGTCGAAGACTGATAAATTAGTGATTTTCCGAACCCGGTCGGGTAAATTTACGAAGACATCCATCTTTTTATCCACAAAATACACCATAGCCTCTCTAACAATCATACTCGTTGTATAAGCCGCGTTGTTTTGAGATCTCTCGCGCGAGAGAATGTCCAAGTCCAAAGTACGCGTTCCAGGATTGGGAAGTGTGCTCTGATTGGTCTACGTAAAATCCCGCTCGTTTCAGCAAGCGTTGTTGGGGAGGAAAGATTGCGTGACGAGCCAAAAGAACGTCTGCGTAGGAGGCTAGTGAGCAGGTTGACAGGTCCCGATCGAAAACAAACATGGATGAAATTAACTGCTCCAATGACTTTTATTGAAATGTTTTCCTTAGATTCTGACCACCTTTTGACAACCTTTGACTTAGAAAGCCTTGAAACAAAAGAAAACTATACAATAGTGCAGTTTCGAGTTCGCCATGACCGCTGAATGAAAGTACTGAGGACGTATTTGTTAAGTAAAATATTCACAAATTACAGCAAGAAGCATCCTCGGAAACCCGGGGGCAGAGAGTCGGGTTGGGACGAAGATTCAGGACGAACGAAAGTTTAGAAGACGGACAGGAGATCCCCTGGGAACATTTCTTTATCGGACTCCTTCCAGAAGCCATTGAAATACAGTTTCTTGATTGGGCGGAAATTTTCAGGCAAGGATTTTTTTTTTCTGCCCTTATATATCGCACACCTTTCGTGACTTCTTATACCGAGGGTCAAACGTCCATTCTGCTGTCAGCCATATTTTCGATCGCAGTATCGACACTTCGAGGAAAGTTATGGTGGAAAGGAGCCCACAAAACTCAGATATCGACAAATTCAACTTTTACTCAGGCAAAAATCACTTGTAAGGAACTAGAAAAATCAAGATGAAGACCGATGGCAGGTATCGTAAACTTCACGCGAAAAATTGTTGTTGTTTGGTATGAGTGTTTGTTTTTCTCTGGTGTACTCGCTCGCTTTCGGGGCGATGGAATTTCCATTGCACAGGCCAGGCAAGTTTACCGATCGGGCAAGTGAAACGCAGCCGTTGAATTTTGTTTTGATCACGAAATCGAACCGTCCCCTGCTTACAATCGACTCGAAGTCGCGTCTCAGCTCAGCCCAGCTCAATTTCGAGAGAGACCTTGAAATGGCCCTAGAAAATCCAGTTTAAAATAATTTATACCCGTAGTCGTGGTTGTCTCTCCATCCACTTATATTATGGTTAAGGTCATTGCTTTTGAAAAAGTACGGAGGCCGAAATCACAAACCAATTTATCAAATCAAAATCAGTTTCCCAATACTCTGACATTGTCTTGCATACAGATGCCATTTTTACGTTGATGTGAGTTCAGATTATGCTTTTGAAATAGGTGATGAACTTGGCTATAGAGTAAGACTCGAATAGGAACTACTCCAGTGTTTTGGAGGGAAAGGAATGGAAAATGGCATGTATTATGTTAAGATGAAAACAAATTGTTACAAAAATCATCACTCCTATGAGCATATAGACACTTAATGTTTTCCTTACTATCAGTAGAGTTAGCATAACTTTTGAGACCTTAGCAGATTTGTGGCAGATGTTTTGCATGGTAACTGGGGTACGGTATTGACCTGTTCCTTTTGTAGCATTACAGGGCTTTCATAGCTCCTAAGAATTAGGCAGTGTGATATGGTATTGCTGAACATCTAATGCAGTGCACTTACTATGATTAGCCCATTACAGGTGTTTCAGTGAGTGATGATGGTAAACTGACTTGTGTTTCGGGAAATTGTTTGTGTTTTGAGAAACTTTTTTGTGTTATGGGAAACTGATTTTTGTTTTGGCAAATTGATTTGTGATTGACCCTTTTGGGCCGCTGTAGAAAAGTAAAGTGAAAGACCAACAGATAACAGATGGACAATTAAATTTTAAGAATAATTTAAATTTGTACCCCCCTCTGAAACTGAGGGTGTAATTTCATCTTGGGTATACTCATTGGAAATTTCGTTTAGTATAAGGTAGGCTTCTCCTGAAGTGCTGGCAGCTGGTTAAAAAGTGGCTTCTTTAAATTTTGAGCCACCTGCTTTTCAATGAAAAGTTTCCAACGTTTTTTGAAGACTGTTTAAATTCCAGTCAGCTACTCTAAAACATAATAACAACTCTGACGCCATAAGGCTTGTGACAAATAATCACTACAATATCCAAACAGATTACATTGGAAACTTGAATTTAAAGTTACATCTCACTATCAAGAAAACTTCTGAACAAACAAAAAATAAATGAAATAGCAATCCCTCCTAGTTTTATTTTTTATTTTATTGTTATTTATTTTTTTTTGTTTCCACCTTATCTAACAAGGGGATTTCTTACTGAGAAGCCACTAAATTTTCTCGTTTGAGTGACCATGTTAACATATTTTGTAATTGTATTCAGGTTATGGGTATGGTTTGTGTGTAGTGTTCTTTAATTTAAAACCTACCTTAAAATAATTTAACTATACTTAGCCATACCATTATATCAGCCTAACTGGTTGACTCAGGGAACTGTATAGTTGAGAATTGGTGTGGTCTCATGGGAGAAATCAAGTCCTTTCCTGGTGTACCATTGACTTAGCAATCACAGCAACTACAACTGTATCATGCAAAAATGGAATTTAATAATTGTTATCTTATGGATACACTTGAGCGTTTATAAAGACAAGAGTGCATACAAGACACTAAACATCCTGCATCAACTTGTAAACAACTTTATCTGAAACTTTGCAACCTAAACGTTGCAGCACAGTCAACATAATGTAATTGTTTCCAGCAAGGTTTTGCAAAAGGCTACTCTAAAACATGTTTCTTTTTTACTGAGCTCAGCACCACTGTGGTTAGAGAGTTCATGGAAACCTTGTGCGAATTACCATGTATCTTGTATGTACAGTACAACACAATTAGCAATTATCACGACTGCAAGGTAATCTGCATATTTTTTTGCACACCTTGGGAAGAAAAGCATATTGGCCAACCAATGCCAGTCAAAAATATGAAAACCAAAACATTGCAATAGATCATAGTCGAACTGTACACTTTCTCTAAGGACTTTTCGTGGTCTCTCTCGAAATTGAGCTGAAACGGTCGATTGCAAGGTTCGATTTCGTGAGCAAAATATTCAAGCGCCGAGCTGCGTGCTTCTCGCCCGATCGGCAAACTTGTCTGGCCCGTGCAACAGAAATTTCATCGCCCCGAAGAGTTTCAGTAGCGGCCCACTACCCGTACGTAAACCAGAGAGCCCAAACCAAACAACAATGATCCTAATCAGTGAAAGAGACCGAGTTACATGCTGTTCTTTGCGTGAAGTTTACGATGCCTGCGGTCGGTCTTCATCTTGATTTTTCTAGTTCCTTACAAGTGATTGTTGCTTGAGTTCAATTTTAATTTGTGGATTTCTGGGTTATGTGGGACCCTTGCCACCAAAATGTTCCGGGTAGGATAAATCTGTCGTACGAACGAGACAAGTGGAACCCCTAAAAATATAGTCGACAGCAGATTGACCGCTTACTTGTTGGTGTAAGGAGTCAAGAAAGGAGTGCGATATACAAGCTGATCGCCGATTGGGCAGAGAGAAATTCCTTGCCAGAAAATTTCCGCCCAATCACGAAGCTGGATTTCAATAGCTTCTGGAACGAGTCCGATGGAGAAATGTTCCCAGGGGCTCTCCCGACTGTCTTGAAAACTTTCGCTCGTCCCGAATCTTTGTCCCGTCCCGACTATCTGCCCCTGGTCTCCGAGGATGAGCAAGAAGATGACCTGTTTACAGCTCTGTCTATTGTTGAATTTACAAATTTGTGGCACCTTCCCGCCTGTGTTTGTGAATATTTTACTTTAGGTCGACGCTAACCCTGTACAAAAGCGTTCTCAGTGCTTTTATTCAGCGGTCATGGCGAACTCGCAACTGGACAATTGTTGAAGTTTGAAATATGTTGAGTTTCTCGCTTCCTTTTTTGGCACAATTAATTCATAATCGGACTTCGTGTTGTACAAATGATGGGTAATCGTGCTCGTGATTTCAAATTAGCCTAGTCCTACGCGCTCGGCCAATTTGAAATCACTCGCCCGATTAGTAATGGTAATAGGACTGAGTGGAATTCAGGGAATAATCGGGCGAGTGATTTCAAATTGGCCGAGCGCCTAGCGCGAGGCTGATTTGAAATTACGAGCACGATTACCCTGGATTGTACGACACGAAGTCCGATTCTTAATTAATTGTGTCAATAACAAAATGCGAGAAACTCTAGAGGTCAACTTTCTAAATTGTAAAATGTATTGTGCAAAATAACCAACGGATATGATTGCTATTTTACAAAGAAGATTGACAACTAACAACATGGCAGCTACTGCTTAACATACCCGAATAAGGTAACTGTCCGATTTGGGCTGCCCGATTACAAGTGTCTGTAATCGGACAGTTTGGACCTGAAGCAGTCAATTAAGACACAAATAAAGGCTGTTAAGAACCAATCACATTCGAGCTTTTTGTTATTGACACAATTACTCCCTGAATTGTATTCCACTCAGTCCTATTACCATTACTAATAATTTAACATGGCGGCCATACTTCAGCTGACCACCTAGTTTACAGCGCACATCTATGATAATGGCATCCATGTTATAGTTTTTATAGTCAATGAACACCCGTCAAAACAAGGCATACGCTGACCAGTATCACTTGACCATATCGCGGGCTCAAGCTTAGAGCTCATCGAGGTCAGCTGTATTTTTGAAGTTGACCGCTGGCCAGGTACTGGTTTCCGATTGGATCGCAGGCTCAAACCAGGCAAAAAGACCAAAACGAGGCTTCATTTTTCGCGCACTTTCTGAGGCTCAAAATTTGACATTCAGTTGGTTTCTTCATCATATGAAAGTCACGTTTAACATCAGGTCACGAAATTTGATCCGCGTCACGGCGGACATTTCAGGCCTCTTTAAAATTCATTCAATTTCTAACAGTTTGGTTTCGTTCGTAGAAACGACGCAAAATATAGAGAAATCCCCAACAGAAAAGAAAACATATAGAGCACCAGTCAAGTCCTGTTTCGGGTCAATCGTAAAAAAGTTAGGGTCGGCCTTTCGGGCTCGAACATTACGCATTCGGGTTTGTTTACAAGTAAAATCCAAGCGACTTCCTGACTATGTGGAAGACTAAGCTCAACTTCTTGTGACGTAAGGATGTAACGCAAAAATCCCGCCGTTTTCGAAATCTTCGTTAAATTTGGCGCGTTTTGATACCAAATTCGTTGGGGTATGCAAAAATTAGCTGTCGGCCTCATGGCAGGGAAGTTTGTAAAGTTTGCGTTCATTCTAATTGTATCCTGTGCGTTAATCGTCCGCGTAGTTGAAGGTTCTCCTGGCCGAGAAATGAAGGCTTTCAAGGACGTCCTCATGGCGATACACCAGCGTTCATAAAGGAAATTAACAAGTAAGCCAGAAATTAATATCTGTATATTTTTGCTAAATTTTGACATATTTGTAAAGGTCTCTGCATTGTTTTTTTTCCTTAGCTATCTGATCTATTCTATATCAAAGAAAGAGCTAAAGACGAAGACGAGATTCGCAAAGATTTTCATAATTCGTTCATCCCATCTTGCACCTAATAGGCTGTTTACTTCCTTGTTAAATTCTACTTTAAAAACCTTCCTATTCCGTTCCATTGATGACTTTCCGACAGACGCCAACCCATGTTGAAAACATCGCAATCAATCGGCATACGTACATACATACATGAACTTTATTTATACTCGAATTTCTATTCGAATGTCCGGATCGTCTCTCATCGTGGAATACAATCTTTTCTTTATCTCTCTATAAATAGGCCATCGTAAAATGAGTTGTATCGGTCTTCGACGGAATCCTCGCCCGGTACATGTAACTTAGCTAAACGAATTGGTAGTCCAAGTTCAACGCATGACCTCCGCTCGTCGAATTCCGAAGCATAACCAGTGTAATGAATTTTAACTTTATCTTGGGCCTTGTCGATAGTTTCGATTTCGTACGGAATTTTGTCTGGTTTAGTCACCTTTCTTTAGGCTTCAACTTGAGGTCGCTGAAAGCTAAACTCCTCCACGAATCTCTGAGGAGGCTTCACTTCTCTCTCCACCCGCGAGTCCGCCATGTTGCGTGATTTTGTTGTCAAATTTCTGAATTAATCAAACTACGCATGCGTAGAACGATGAAATTTGGAATAGAGACACTGGATTCTAGTTTGAGCAGATGTTCATCGCAAAGGGGAAAGACTTTGATATGTTGGGGAAAACAACTTCATCTTCTTCGAGGCTGGTCTTTAACGTAAAAGGCATAAAAATCAAGAGCTACTTCAGTAAAAGATACTCCGGAAGGTGAATTTTCAAGTGATAAAAAGGAAGAGCAAAACATTTTTCTCAGGAAAAGCTTAAATTTTGGATCGACTTCACTTGCATAGCGCCCGGATTGTGTGGTTGAAAAACAAAATGATTTAATGCCTTAAGGGCGGGCTTTCACTTTATCGCGGCATCTCGCAGCTCACCAAGAAAGGTCACTTAACAGTTCACCGGCATTAATGGGAGGAACAAGTAGCTCAAAGTTGGTGGAAGAAGTTCTTTCTTTGGACAAACCACTCACTATTTCTGCACATGCGTGTTTTTACTAAAGTGGATGCGTATTTTCAAGTGGTAAAAACCTATACAACGCATGTGAATTAAATAATTGAAGCTTAACATTTGGTTTAATCGCTGTTACTTTTATTAAGGAATGAAAATTGTGTTTTTCTCTCGAATAGATATAAATAACAATCATCTCTACTCATTTTGGACGCAAAGAAGTAGCTAGTTGAATTGTTTGTTTGTTTTGTTGTTTAGCTCTCAAGCGAACGAGTGTTTTTACTCCGCTTGGGTGACTGTTTTTCGAGGTCGGTGTTTCAACAGAGCAAAAGAAATTAATTTTTAATGAGTGTCTTCATATCTGATAAAGACACGGCTACATTTTACATCCGATTTTCTAGGCCAAAATAACCCCAAGTCTAAATATTAGTGTAAGAATGGGTAAATGTAAAGTAAAGCTTTTTAAGCCGTTCAATAAATTCGCAATTCGTGTTTTATCAAGTCCTAAACCACTCGGCTGTGCCTCGTGTTTTAAACTTGATAAAACATTTCTGCTCATTTATTAAACATTACTTAAAAAGCTTTTGCCCTTATGTTATTAAAACGCAATCGCAATGAGTCCTCGTAAAATTAAGAATTAGTTTCACCTGTGTTTTGCTCGACGAGAGCAACTTCTGAAAACCCAAGTGATATTAATCCTTAATTGACCCTTACGCACTTATCGGCTTTCCCGCTTACGCACTTATCGGCTTTCCCGGGAGCTGATCCCCGCGACACCCCCGGGGATTTGTTTTTAGGGCGAAACAAAAGGTTACTAAAGCCCCGGGGTATGGGGTATAAAAAGCAGACTAAATCCCCCTCCCCGAGGACAGAGACAACAGAATATCAGGCGTAAGATATATATCGGCCAGAAGGTCCCTGTAGGGAAAATTTGTGTTCAAATTTTCTTTCTCTGTACACATGGAGTGCGAATGGAATAAACTACATCTTTTTTAAAAGGTTAAAAATCCAGAATCGGTTCTCATTCTTACAAGTGCTCAAGGTAGTGGGGACGGCCCAATGACGCAAGCAGAGGACTTTACTTAAGAGTAGGCAGGTAGACGACATGTTATCTTTTCCCGTTCATTTGCGATTCTGCGAGGCAAGTTTAACACGCTGTTTTTCTAATGCATCTGTTGCACGGATATTTAAGTTTTATTGGGATTGGTGCCCCTACACTAGTGAGCAAATGTATTGATATTAAACACTACAGTATAAATTTCCACTGAAAACCAACATGTATCATCATGGAAAATTCATAGATCACTTCAAGAAAAATATCCAGAAGTAGAAGCTAGTCTCATGGAATCTTAGAAGCAATTGCACTGCCAGTGCGTAAACAATGACAGCGTAAAAGATCTGTAATCGAAAAGTTGTGCGTTGGTTCCAGGAATGTATTGCTATTATTATTTTTTCATTCAGTAAGATTCTTCAGTGTAATCGCATTTGTAAGAATGTGAACTTTGTCTGGCTTTTCTACTCTTTAAAAAATTAAAGGGAACTCGCCTTTTGAGGAATATTCAAGGTGGCAAACTCCCCTCCATTGGAATCATCCACTCACATCGCAATATTATTGATAGTTGAGCACACGTGCTGTATTAAATACCTGGAGAGGTCTACACCCATGGTTCGATTGCCATAAAATAGCTACATTAACCCTATTTAAAACAAGGGGAAAGGGGAGGGAAGAGAGGCAGAAGTTTGGACGTTTATCTCTGTTTTAACGCGCAAGCTTAATCTACCACACTAATCGGCGAGCAATTTGGCGTAACACTTCAGTATTGCTCAAATCTTATGTTTTCACAAACAATCCGTCGTCAAGGACCACATAAAAGTAAAAAAAAGGAGAGGAAGGTGTGGCGGAATGTCAATACAGCCCAATATCGGCGCAGAAGTGGCCACAAGAATATCGCGGACCGGTTTGGGACAAATCCCGCGGGTGTAGCCCCGGGGGTTTTCGCGTTCGTTACCAAACATGTACAATGCCCCTATCCCGCGGGGATATTGGTATTCTAAGGTCGACTAATCCCCTCCCAAACCCCTGGGTATCCCGGGGGTGTCCCAGGGGTGTCCCAGGGATAAGCCCCCGAGAAAACCGATGATAAGTGCATTAATTTTACTCGGCCCCATGCGATTACCTATCCAAATTATCAGGTTTGTTCTTCTCTTTCTCTTTTTTTACGACATGTAAGCTTATGTCAAAATTGCTTAGCAACTTATTACGAAATATGGATACTTCACAAATTAATGTGATCAAGTAAGCTGAAGCCACTCAAAAGGCACTAAGGCCACAAGGTAGCGGGCATTACCCCTTAAATCTACCAAAGCAAAGATTGAGCCCAAGCATTAGCAGCCATGGACAGCTGTTTCGGCCTTATTAGGCCTCATCAGCATGGCATAGCTAATGCTCAGGCTCAAGTACCCACATATCAATAAAACAAGCAACGAAAACGTAAAGCTTGTGGGATGTGGCTGGAGTGACAAGCCTGGGCATTAGCTATGCCATGCTGATGAGGCCTAATAAGGCCGAAACAGCTGTCCATGGCTGCTAATGCTTGGGCTCAATCTTTGCTTCGGTAGATTTAAGGGGTAATGCCCGCTACCTTGTGGCCTTAGTGCCTTTTGAGTGGCTTCAGCTTACTTGATCACATTAATTTGTGAAGTATCCTTGTCACTCCAGCCACATCCCACAAACTTTACGTTTTCATTACTACGAAATATGTTTGTTAAGCCCCGGCTAAAAGATCAGACATTTACATCCAGCATCGTTGGGTGGCTAAACACACAAACAATGTTTGCAAACAATGTTTGACCAAACACCGGACAAAGTGAGTCCACAGAACGATTTTTGCGTAACGCTGAAATGTTCCGCGTTATGTGGTTTATTTGATTGCTTTTTACCGGCTATGCACGATTTGCTTGTTGGGGTGGCTAAACGATCAAACATTTGTTCGTAACGCGAAATGTTGGATGAAAATGTTTGACTGATAGATCAAACATTTTAGGTATCCTACTGATGAACAGTTATTACATTCAGATATTTTTTAGAAGCAACATTTGTTTGCGGTCTGTCACCTTTGAATGAAAATCCATTTAAATGCACTATTGAGAGAGGCAGTCAAACATGCTCATCGAACACGATGTTCGATGAAAATGTTTGATCGTTTACCCGGAGCTTTACTTGTCTCACTTCCCCACTTCTCCATAGATAATCTCGAAATCTATCGTAATTATAAGCAAATCTCGTTTTTTTCTTTCTTCGCCATCCCTGTTGTCCTTGTATCACACCTTAGTGTATCCCTATCTTAACTACTGTAATAATGTGTGTTCCTCAACTTATCCTTCCAATTTAAATAGGCTTCTCTACTGCAGAAACGCATCGTCAGAATTATATGCGGAGCCGTGAATACCATGCTCATACCGCACAGTTGTTTTACAATCTTAATATCCTGGACATATTTAACATAAACGCTTTTACTATAACAACGTTCACTGGCTAAAAAATTTAAAAAGAACATGAGTTTTCGGCTGTCGATCTACAGCCTTCGAGGGATAAAAATGGAACGCGAAAATGATAAAATATATGCAAGAAAAGGCGAGATAAAATGATAAGAAGACGAAGACAAAAGTAAGGTAAAAATGTGTAAATTAAACAGTTACTATTGTTTAACAAGAATGCTGTACTGGTTTGGAAACGGCTTAGAATTATTGTCAGCATGTTTGGTAGCAGAGGTGTGCCAAGCCTCCAAAGCTTTTCTAATACGAAAAGAGCCTTTGTCAATAACACTGGAATTATCAAAGTCTATGCTATGGTCGAATGACCATGCATGTTTCGCAATGTTTGATCCATTAGCACATGTTTCGACATTCCTAATATGTTTTTTCTTTCGGGTTTCAAAACACCGGCCGTTTTTACCGACATAACACCAATCACAATCGGCACAGGGTATTTTATAAATCACCTTCGGTTAATGTTCAATATATAGATGGTCTGAATTTGGGAGAAGGAAATTCTTGTTGCAAGGTCTTGAAGGGCTTATTTACAACTTGAATGTCGTGTCTTCGAAGAATTCTAGTTAGTGGTTACGTGACACCATTGATGAAGGGAAGGACAGCAAAACTGTTTGGATTCTCTTGAGGCGCAGCCCATTTAAAAAACATGCAAACCAATTCTTCATGCGTGGGGATGGCGTGTGTTGACGGTTTGGAAAATTTCCGCTTTAAGATGTTGGAAATAACGAAAGAGGGATAGTTGTTGGCTCGTAGAGCATCAGGGACATGGTTCATTTCGGCATTTTTCCCTTGCGATGTACTAGGTTGCGCGATGAACTAATTGCGCGGTGTAAGAGGGTCCGCTCAGCTGTGCTAATCTTGTGGCGTTTGTCATGGTGAGAAGAAAAGTCTAAATATCTGTCAGTGTGGGTTGCTTTGCGATATACACCAATAGTGATCGTGTTATCCTTGCGGGAAACCAAAGTATCTAAGAAAGCGATCTGTTGGTCAGATTCCTCCTCAATAGTGAATGAGATGTAAGGATCAATGGAATTAAGTGTAGAATGAAAGGAGTTGACGGCATTCCTTTTTATGATACAAAAGCTGTCATCCACATAGCGTTTCCATACTTGAGGTTGTACTTCAGACGTGTTGACCCCTGCAAAAAGAGGCCTGCCTGGCCCGGCCCGGGCCGGCCCAGTCCGGCCCAATCTGGCCAGCCTGGGCCGGCCCAAAATTAACATTTTTCAAAAATGCTAATGCCGAAAAATGCTAATGAGTGGCTGGCCTGGGTAGGCCCAGGCCAGCCCTCATCACTGAAAAACTGGCTTGATATCTGGCCAGCCCAGGCTGGCCTGGCCTGGCCGAGGCCGGCCACTGGCCATTTTACGACCTTCAGCTATTTTGGGGGCTACTCTTCCTGGAGCAAGCTCAGTGAACTAGGACAGTTACTGGCCAAAACCCTTGGGTTAGAAATGAAAACACAATTGTACTTTTTATTGCTAAATTGCTTCTAACAACTCACTACATTTGAAACAATCTTAAAGTGCAGAGTAGCAATTCCGGGAACCGGCTTAAACCAATCTTCTAAAGCTTTACAAGGATTCTCAAGGTTTTGATTTAGTCGAAAGGAGTCATTTTTCAAATAAATTCCACGCAACGTTTATTATTAATGTCAGTGATGCTCAAATGATCAGTCGAACGCGATCAGTTGACAGAAACTTGTTGCAATCGAAAGATCTGATTTAAAGAAATCAAACAATGCCTTCGAGTTTGAAAGTGATGAACAACCGATTCAGGAATTCTGACTTCTAGTCCTTCAAATCACACGCAAATGAACATATGCTTAGAACTTTAGCCGTTCAGAACTAAAGAACAATGAGGCAAAGATACAAAACAGAAGATAAAGAATCGGAAATGAAAAATTCGAACTTCTGACAAGCGATGTTGAGTCAAGTTATCTGTGATCCAAACAATGCATTTCAACGTCTAACCTTTCTCTCTAGACAGCCTGGGACATTTTGTGGCTTATGAGCTATATGTCTGTCCGTTTTCTTCACTTCAACCGATGTGTTTCAGCCGTAAAATCCTGGGGAATCGAACCTTTTACCAGTATAATGCAGTCGAGTCCGTAAAACTCCTCTGTATCTGTTCAAACCCAAGCGGCAGAAGGTAATCACACTTTCGCATTGTTTACACACGCCATGTGACGTTCAAGTCGAGTTGCGCATGCGTCAATGGCCTCACGGCCTTCCTGGGAACTAGCTTTTTCAAATTCAACATGGCGGACTGAAGTGTTCGAGGGAAGTTTAAGGCGATCTTGCGATGGATTAATTGCGAAAACAAGAGGTTCCCTGAAGAAACACATGGCTTATATAAGTACTCAGAGACGAGAGGAAACATTTTTGTGTGGTTTTATCAACTTAAAGTGGTCCAAGTGAAAGAAAAACTACTGCAACGGTCAAATCCGAAAATGAGCAAAAATCACGTCACTTGTTGCTTCTTAACTTCACTCTGTCACTTCATCAAACTTGCGTCTTTGGAAGCAACGGTGTATAGAGGAACTTTTCAAGGAGTTACCATTTACAACAGGATCAGCCAACAAACTGTGCAAGTTTCTTGTTTGCCAGTGGAAGCAGTGGATGAATTGTTTGCTGGAAGCGCTACGAACATCTAGTGAGTGTTTTATGTGAGTTGAACAAAAAGGTTACAGTGCAAATAAATGCTCAAATATCCAGTTTCTTTCTTTCCCTAAATTATTTTAAACGACCGTCCTCGACATTCTTTTATGACTTGGAATCTTTGAAACAGTGCAGTAAGTTGTATTTATTTTTTGTATCCCTAGTGGCTTGCCTAATTCTAAGTAAACTTATCAATTTTTCTACCATCCTTGCCTGAAAGGGAAACAAACAATTTAGGCACCCTGTCAACGTTTTATGAAGACATGGTTAAGTAGATCGAACAAATTTCAGTCTGAACAAATCAAGCATTATGTAGTTAACACATTGGAATGGAAACTTGAGGTTAAATTCAGCCGTCAAATGCTTCTCCAGCAGATGTTTACACACAAGGCATAATTATGTGCATGCTTTTACTGTTGGAAACTCTTTGCTCTCAGAATATTAGCATTTACCTGATAGACACAAACGAGGAAAACACACCATGTAGAAAATAGTTGTTTACCATATTTAACATGGGAAGGCCAGTTCGTCGACTGTTGCAGTAAATGGTACGCATCAAACACCAAAATGGAAATTTCCTTGAGGTGTGCGTCTTCCATCTACACAAACATTCCCAACGGTCAGGTTTACAAAGCAATCCAAGCTGAAAGGCCTGGAAATGGTAGAAATGAGCAAATGGAACTCACATTTCCGTTTAGGAATTCAGTTTTGACTACCTTTCAAGAAATTCCATTTTCCCCAGAAATTTTCAGTTTGGGAAGACCAAAATAGGCTTTCCATTTACATTCCAAACAAAATTTCCGGGTTTTTTTTGCTAAATGGTAAACAACCAACATCTTCCAACTTACTAAATAATGATAAAAAAAATTGTGAAGAAATTGCATGAGACCCCTCTCCCCAGTCTGTCCTCATCTTTCCCCGACTTGCTGCAACATCTTTCGTTATTGCAATAACCTTTGCTGCTCACCACAATCTGAACACCTGGAACAGGCTTCCCCCTTAGTTAAAAGTCCAGCATATACTGAATTAAGCTGGTCAGGGCCAGCTGAGGCCAGTAAAAGCTTTCATAACAAGTACACTGTAATATCGGCTGGCCAAGTAAAGGCAGGGCTGGCCCAGGCCAGCAGAATTCTTCATAAACCCAAGTTTGACTGGCCTGGGCCGGCCTTGGCCAGCTAAGCATTGTTTCATCCATTTACTGGACAAGGCTGGCCAGGGCCGGCCAGGGCAGGCCAGGGCCAGACCTGGCCAGCCAAGGCCGGCCTGGGCTGGCCCAGGCCGGCCCAGGTAGGACGTATTTTTGCACGGGGATGGCCACTTCTTCGATCGCTTCCATCATGCACAAGTTCGCCACCACAATCGCAAAGCAAATTTTCCAAACCGCCAACACACGCCGTCCCCACGCATGAAGAATTGGTTTGCATGTTTTTTAAATGGGCTGCGCCTCAAGAGAATCCTAACAGTTTTGCTGTCCTTCCCTTCATCAATGGTGTCAGGCAACCGCTAACTAGAATTCTTCGAAAACACGACATTCAAGTTGTAAATAAGCCCTTCAAGACCTTGCAACAAGAATTTCCTTCTCCCAAATTCAGACCATCTATTGAACATCAACCGAACGTGATTTATAAAATACCCTGTGCCGATTGTGATTGGTGTTATGTCGGTGAAACCGGCTGGTGTTTTGAAACCCGTAAGAAAGAACATATTAGGAATGTCAAAACATGTGTTAATGGATCAAACATTGCGAAACATGCATGGTCATTCGACCATCGTATAGATTTTGATAATTCCAGTGTTATTGACAAAGGCCCTTTTTCGTATTAGAAAAACTTTGGAGGCTTGGTACACCTCTGCTACCAAGCATGCTGACAATAATTCTAAGCCGATTCCAAACCAGTACAGCATTCTTTTTAAACAATAGTAATTGTTTAAATATGTGACTGATCATCGCAGTTATGAACACTAATTAAGCAGTAGTGAAAATAAAGCCTGAAAAAAATTCAGGCTTGTACGACCAGCTCGCCTGAAATTTTTTCAGGCTTTATTTTCACTACTGCTTAAGGAGTGTTCATAACTGCGATGATCAGTCACATATTAAATCATTAATCCGCAGTTGAAATATATGATTTATATATTCATTCTCATATATTCACCACTTACGGGTATATTACGAACCAACAAAGCGACCAGCTCCCGGATGGCTTATTAGCTCAGTCGGTAGAGCGCTACACCGGTATCGCAGAGGTCGTGGGTTCGAATCCCGTACAAGCCTGAATTTTTTTTCAGGCTTTATTTTCACTACTGCTTAAGTAGTGTTCAATTAACTGCGATGATCAGTCACATATTTAATCATTAATCCGCAGTTCAAATGTATGATTTTCATATATTCATTCTCTGTAATTGTGTAATTTACACATTTTTACCTTACTTTTGTCTTCTTATCATTAGCCGAAAGCTCATGTTCTTTTTAAATTTTTTAGCCAGTGAACGTTTTATAGTAATTTCATTATGTCTTATCCTGGCTGCGCTTCAATCTTTAATCATAAACGCTTTTTCCTCTTATCACAATCATCTTCTTCCTAACATTTTGATAATCTCTTCTCAACTCGTCAACAAGTTCATTCGTACGTCGCACGGAATGTCAGCAATTATCGTTCTCATTTACGACCCTCCATCTAGGTCCTAAGGTTTGGAATTCCCTACCGAGTGATTTGACCATGTCCCCTAGATACTCGAGCTTTAAGACTTCATTAAGAAAAAAAATTCCTTCTCAATAGAACACTAAATTAAACTCGCCCACCTTGATATACTTTGTTCTCTCCATCTACTGCATGTAATGTCTTCAGGTATCCAGTGTTATTAAGCTTTTAGCTTCTACTGGGTTCCCTCGCTACATCCCCGTTAGTTTTGTGACAGCTCCATGTAACTAATGTAACGTTTTGAGTGGCCAAATAAATAAATAACTCAAATAAAAAAGAAACCTACATATCATAATTTGTTTTCTAGTAATGTGATGTTTTTTTTTGTTCTGTGGTTTGTGAATTGCGCATGCGGTCAATTCCTGTTACTGCTCTAGACGATCTTTTCGGACGTTTATGTGCAATTTTTGGAACTTTCTATGAGATATTTTTTGCTACTTGTCTAATTTCTCCATCTTCCCCAAGTTTTCTTCGAAGAAACGTTCGCATCCTACATCCTTTCTCTATGCAATGTTTCGTTGTTTTGTGGTTTTCGAACTACGGTCAATACCTGTTAATGTTGACTGCTCTAAACTATCAGGTTGGTACTCCTCTGTTTTGTTTCCTAGGACATTTATGTCAAAATTGCTTAGTAATTTTGCTAGCTTACTACAAGCTTTTAAGCTTGTCTACTTTCTCTACCTTCTCCAAGAATCTTCGAACAAACACAGTCACGTGTCGTATTTTGTTTTCTTGCAATGTTTTGTTTTTGATCTGCTTGGAATTCCTTTATGCTTTCATCTGAACATTTGGACTCAAGAATGTTTGTTTGTTTTTTCAAACGTTTGATATGGAATAGTTTATCTGGATCGTAAAACTGCTGCTGCTAATTTTTTCAGACACAAAACAGGGCCGTAGCTAGTATGAGGCGAACCGAGGCACTTGCCTCGGTAAACTGAATGTATATATATAGTTGCAGTATTTTTGCTCCTTATTGTGTGGCTCTCTATTTTCACAGTTGCGTGAGCATTTTTTTTTTTTTTTGAGGTTCCCATGTAAGAGACTATAGATTGAAAAATAATAAATGAATCAGATTAAAGAGTTGGGGTTTTGTTTCTTTTTACCGGTGTTACCTCGGGAACAGTTTTCGTCTGACTACAGCTCAGCAAAATATTGGCGCAAGGAAAGCCATGCGAAGTTGTTCATAAAAATACCAGTAAGAAATTAATCGTGGAGCTCCGCTTTTAAGCTTGGCTAAATCTATATTATTACATTACAATTAAGCAATAATGATGATTAACGAATTTTCACCTGACTGCCCAGTGTAAAGGTGTCGCATTTAAAAGACCACCTTTCTGGTCGACAACAGCACCTTTGGACAAGAAATACCTGGTAAAATAAAGGGGTAACGTTGTACTTCTCTTCCACCAATTAGGATTGAGTAATTAATTTAGATGACTATACTATAAAAGCAAAGAATAAATAAAACAATCTTGTAAATATCCAAGATAAAATTAATGAGCTTACTCAGCAATTTCAATTCTGTTGTTGATTGCTGCCCAGTGTAGTACTGAAACATTTTTCTTGTCAAGTGTATTTACATCCACGCCCTCTCTCTCGATCAATTCAACACATCTGTCAAAGATGCCACACTGCGTGGCTCGCACCAAGTCAAACTGACTGTAGTCGGGCTGCTGAGTAGGGCTATACGGACTGTGCGGAACTTGTGGCTGTGCTGGGTATGGTTTATTTGCCATATTGGTCTCCTAAAAATTTTACTAATTCAAAAATCAAATAGTCAACATCCAATAACTGCATACAAATCAGTGAGGACTAAATGTCTGTTAAGCTGAATTTACAAAAGGCAAGAACAGGTCTGAGAATATTGCGACCTTTTATACGAGAAATATAATGGAATGGCTCGATAAAAAGATGCCCCGGTGCAGAGCTAAATATGCATGAGCATAAGACGAAACAATAGACCATTTTAGCTTGTATGTTTTGTTTTCGCAATGTAGGCCATGTGATGTTACCCTAGAGAACTGTTTCTTTGAAATTACGCCTTATTCACGTGCATATGTACGCATAATTTATGAAAAGACAAAAGGCAAATCCCCTTGGGTAGATCCCACGGTCTACATTGGGAAAACAAAATCTACAAGCTAAAAAGGTCTATTGGTGAGAACACAGTGCCGGGTCAGAAATATCACTGAACTGGAATGAGTACTGTTCTGCAACAGAACCATAACCACCTATGGTCCCATTGAGGAACAGCCAAGGATGAAAAATAGCCCGGGTAGAAGAAGGGTACACGCAGTTTACATGGAATAACTTATCAGAGCCATTCTACTTTTTTCCCAAACCATTCCATTTCTTTTCGGTCGTGAGAACGAGCCTTTCTTCAGTCATCCCAAATGTCAGCACACAATCTCTTAGGGTTTAAAAAATAAATCATATGGCATCTGATTTGAGGTTTGACGGCATGCATTTTGTACTCTGATAAACTTGCAGCACTTGCAGTTTTTGGTAATAAGACAAAATGGTTATTAAAAAGTTGTTACATGTCTTTGTTGTAACATTTAGCTTCACGATATGGATGAAATGTTCTAACGCCGCATCACACTGCAGCCAGGACTTGAAAGTACGTTTTGAAGTTACCCTGTATTTCGTAGGTTAATAATCACAACCGTGCAGTATTTTTTCCTCGTAGAGTAGTAGTAATAACTACCCAACTGAGAAATATTTAAGCCTCAGGGCTATAACCACTGCAACACATCACTGACACGCTATTTTAGCACGCGAATGTTTTTGTCTTGCGCATGGGAAACCGATCTCATGCTATTCAAGGATCGTTATTTATCGCGTTTTGGAACACAAAAGTTCGTCACTGTACTTATCCTCCCAATTCAGCCACGCTTGCTGTGCGAGAAGTATCCAACACCTCCGCCATTTTGGCGGGGGATTTAACCCGTTTTGAGGCCCCCCTGAAACCTGCAACCTTAAGCGATGAGGACCGCGGGGAAAAATACAATACTTACCAGGGGAGGGACAGGAGAAATGTTTAATCCAAGCTTAATTAATAAATCAATAAAAATTGGGTGAGTGAGTCGCACAAGAATGCCTCCTATACCTCATGGCATGACTTCGTCATTCATGAGCTAAAGAAAAGGGCAGTAAGGGGCAACGAAGTTGTGTACCTTCGGGTCCAGCGTTGCCCGAGGGCTATGCCATGCTGATGAGTCCCAACAACTAGGACGAAACAGCTGTCCATGGCTACCACTGCCCGGGTGATATGGCTGTGTGCATGCGTAAGGTACTGGCCAGGCCATGGGTAGATGTCCGTGTGTGTCACTTGCTTTAAATTTTAGTTAAAAAGTAGTACGTTTGGCAAGCGGTCGCCTTGTGGAAATCCGCGATTTTTTCCTCGATCAAGGTGAGTTTTTCATGAAATTGAACCGAAATTTTCCGTCCTGCTCGTATTTTCATAATTATTATGGATGTTTAATGCGTCTTTGCATCTCTTTTTTTTATTAACAGGACAATATTGGACGCATTTACTGGAGTATCAGTGGAGTACGGCGATAACCCCGAGGGCTTTTCAGTTCAACCTTTTCTTCCACATGGTGGGAACGTGAATATTTCAAGCCCTCCTCAGTTCATGTATTTACCATCACAGTTCAGCCATAAAGCACCTAAGCCTGGTCCTTCGGGCTTGTCATCCAGTGCACCATCGAGTAGAGTTTCTTCGGGAACAGTAAGCCAGTCGAGCGAAGATACCGAAGGCCAATCGAAAGCTCTTGTACGCTGGTCTAAAGCTGGTGTGTTAATTGTTGTTAATTTCGTGCTATGACGAACGTAGAGAAAGCGAAGGAGAAGGAAGGAGTGTTCTTTACTCCTAAAGCTTGTGTCGATAACAATAAAGTTAGCGGAAATGACCGAAAGAAATGCAACTTCTATGACGAACTTCATGAAATATTTTCGCCAGATCATATGACGCCATCCAGCCAAAAACCAAATGCAGCGACCTTGATGGTCAAGTTAAACGGAGCAATGATGCAGTTAAGAATGCTATATTATATGTAAACTTTTATCATCAATATCGGGGTTAAGCTGTTATAGCACCTACGACGCTGAAAATAAATTAAGGCTAACTGGATTTAAGCGACGACCAGTTACATTAGTTGGAAGGCATGTATGAGCGAGACAGTGTCGAAAAAGCCACAATTTACTTGATTCGGACCATTGTCAAACTTTGTTCAGCATGAACTCCAACAGAATCCAGTACTGAACCGTAGTCAACAACAAACACATCAGCTAGCTTTTTTAAACAGCATAGCCAGCAAATCCAATCGACGCGCAAGCAGTGTGGGTCCAGCTACATGGTTTATACATGGTTTATACAACAAACGTGAGTAAAGTAAATTGAAATCTCTACTTAATATAATCGATTAAAAGGGTGATATGTTGTAACTTTTTTTTAAAAAATTTATATGCAACCGATTGTTTTGTTTTGTTATAAATTGACTGATATTGGAAACGTACATGCATGATTTGGATAAAATAATGTTTTTTGTATCATTGTTACCTTGTGATTAAACAAGAGGTATACGATTTGCATTGCGTTATTTCTAATGTTTTCATTCGATCCATGAAGAAAAGAAAGCTGATTAGAAAAAGAAAGAAATGCAATTGATCTTGCTTACTCTTTATTCTTGCGATGATTACAAAATATCTTTAAATATCAGTAAGCACACGGTTAAACTGGTGTTCAATACATGTTCAACAGAATCGATCACACACACACACACACTCAATCACCCCACTTTTATCCATTGCAAAACCATTCTTAATATAAGAAATTTACGATGGACCAATGAGAATTTTACGATGGACCAATGAGAATTATTTTTTTACGGAGGGATGGGGGGGGGGGGGGGGGCTGGCCCACTTAACCGGGATGGCTCGGCTCATGCCATATTTCTTCATAAAATTTTGGTTGCGTTTAAATGAGAAGACGTACTGTCCCGCCTGCCGAGAATTCGGTTTCTTTGAAAGATAAGGCATGCGCCGGTCCAGCCGGGTGAAGGGGACCAGCTATAAAACTCAACAAAAGAAGGCTTAAAATTCTTTTTGATCACACGACGGCCCAACTTTTTCAAACAATTCAGACACACCAACTCAGTACCAGCGAATAGCTGTATAAAAATTGGTAGAAATTAACTGATAAAATAATCATAATAATTGCTAGTTCACAAATTGCGGCATGACCTTGTGATGGGCTCATGACAAAAAGGTGTTAGAGAATAACAATTCTTCATCACCATAGAATCCACAAGTGCCTTTGACTAACATACACTCATACACTCCTACACTCTTTAAAAACAGTTTATTTGAAAAACACGATTTCAGTAAAGCGATTTCAAACGTTTCTTTTCCTACTTGTGTGTTTACACCGTTTATTCTTCCGGTTCGGTGACCACAGGCAGTTCTTGCGGTTGGGGCTCCGTTTCCAGCAGCCGGGACTGCAACATGGGCTCGGCAGTCGCTCCCTGACTATTCATTATTGGTATCTCACGAACCTGCGTAACCCTAGCCTGCTCCGTTATGACTGCAGAGAACTGAGGCCTGCCACCATCTCCAGCTTTGTACTGAGTTACTGTCTTCGTCATCTTCTTCATCTCTGAGTAATACTGATAGACAGCGTTGTCAAGCTTAACACTAGCCTTCTTCTCCAGCTCATCGGCAGCAGCATCGCGTTGTTCGTCATCCATCGCCAGGAATAACTCGTACTGCAGGACAAGCGGACGAACTCTTTCCATGTCAAGGACACCCACTTGCACGTAGTAGAACAGAACTTTGATCGGGTCGTCAGTCTCAACATGGACAACACGGACACAGTAGTCGATACGAAGGACTCTTTTATTGGCAAGGACAACGTGTACTCGCTCCGTTGGTTCGGGGGTTATTGTCGTTGCCAGCATACTCTTCAGCACGTCCTCCATCAGGGTTATCAGCCCACCAAGGTAGTCAGTGGTAAGATGCCTCTCCAGTATCTTCGTTATCTCTTCGTCGGTTACGTCTTCTTCGTTCAGGTCAACCAAGAAACCATGAAACTTGTCCACAGCGCACACAATCGGTAGACACTCGTCATTTAGCGCACCGATGTACAGCTTGTTCTTTGTACATTCAAGCCTCTCGTTCATTTCCCGTTCTGTATTCCTCAGTTTCTTGAAATCTTCGACATCAGTTAGTTGGTCTTCTTTCTGGCTTAAGGTCTGTCCCATGTTAGCTCCTTCAGGTCTCAACGTCAGCTCGGCAAGTCTGTGGTTTCATTCAGTGAAGTTAAAAGCTTCCTTAGAGCGGTTTTCAATTGAGTGTCGAAAGTAATTACGGTTTTGCTTTGGTTTTGCATCACTTCGCTCTGTGATTGGCCAGGAAAACTCGCGCCACTTTCTCAACCAATGAGAAGCAAAACCAAAACCAATTGTGACTTGCACACTTATTCTGATTGGTTCATTGCACTGCTTACTTCTGTTGTGATTGGCTGGAGTAATTGCTTTGGTTTTGGTTTTACGACACTCAATTGAAAACCGCTTTAAGTACTCTTTCTTGGGGTTTCATTTTGCTTGAGGCGTTGGGAAATGGCTAAAGTGCTCGGAATACGTCATTAGTGTCATCGCAATTAAGATAATGATCTGGCTCAGTAAACGTTTCCGCGTTGTTACCAAGTCAAACGCTAATAAATTTCCTGTTTTCGTAATTTCGTAACAAACAACATTTTGAAACGTCGGTTTTAAAAAACAAACATCTGTGAGCCTTCACAACTTTCTAAATACTATTGATCACCAATTTATCAATCGTGTGTCTTAATGCTAAAACCAAAGTATTTTCTCTGGCCGGTCACTATGGAGGTAAACAGCGCAAAGAACAAAACTGCTTGAACAACATATCCTTAGTCACTTTTTGCCCTCAGAATTTCTATTTAATGTATGATTTAGACTAGGCAGTTTTCAGATAACTTCGTTAAAAATTAAAAGAGGCAAAGAAATTTCGTGACTTTATCCCAGCGGATATCTTGGCATACAAAAGTAATAACGGGATGTTTAAAGTTAACAATAACACCCTTGTCAAGAAATATCTCATTGATCTTTGCTGAACAATCAGCTTGGTACGTCATTAAATTTATCTGCCGGGGCTTGCTCGGGCTTAAGGGTACCAAAATACGTCAACTCCTTGAAACACGCGACATAGACAGTGACTGATTGCTTAGAATAAGATAAAATGAAAAATAATACAAAGAGAGGAATGTGAGTTTTACACGCAGTACGCACGTCCACACTACACCTGTCGTTGCATGTTTTTGTTAGTATTTTTGCTCAGCATTTTTGAATAGATCATTCGCTCTACATCAATCTGAAGTGTCATTTGTTTACATGGACTTTTCACAGTCAGGTTGATAAAACACCTTGATGTGATTATGAAAAAAGTATGAATTAAACGGTTTTACCAAAAAAGAACAATCGACTGGTGTCATATTACATCCGTCCATGTCCACAGCGGCCAGCATTAAAACGTAGCAAGGTTTCAGAGCCCAGATCTTCCATTCACCACAATTACGTATAAGGGCAAAGAAAATGTTGTATATTGTTCCTGTTTACAGACTTCAAAAGAAGGATATGTAAGTTACGACCTTTCGCCTGTACTGGCGAGATCAAATAACCAAAATAAGATGTTAGGTTGTTTCTTATCTGCAAGCCCAGTAGACAAGGCTTCGTTCACAGTGTAATAGACAATACCACAGGAAAAGCAACTTGCCACCGTAAAACGTTTATAGCGGTCAGAAAACTTGTCACAGTGGGATGCAAAAGCTCGCTCTTGTCCACAGAACACGCATAGCTACCTTGCTGCCAGTAGTCTACTAGTCTTTACTATAAAAAAGTTGACAGTGTCCCTATCGAGCGAAACGAGCAAACTCAAGCAAAGTCAACACCGTTTGGATCGCGAGCTGAATTCCCGGAGTAGAATTAAAAGTTTCCACAACGTAAGTTATGACTGAGGAACAAGCATCGAAAATGTCTTTCCGATAGTGTGTGTAGTGCAGTGCACGAAACTTAGGCCTCCTTTACATGGAGGTAGGAAGGTCCTAGCACTAGGAAGATCCAAGCACCATGTAAACTGCTTTCGCTAGGAAGATCCTAGTACCCGAGGGACAAAATCAACAAACCAAACAAACATGGCGGCGGCTGGGCGATCAGCGGCTAAAGGAAGACAATTTCGTCGAAATTTCCGACCGAAATGTCTGCATGTAAGCCAAACGAAAAGTTGGTTCGCCCTCTAGGATCTTCCTAGTGCTAGGATCTTCCTACCTCCATGTAAAGGAGGCCTTAGCCGGAAAATTTCTCAGAACTTAGAATCCGCACGTAGAGGTGAATGAAGTTAGAAGCAAAGATAGATTACAAGACGGGATCGAGACGCCGAATACTGAAGGTCATATACACACTGTGTTCGCAAATGACACCTTTCTATTCACTACTCAGGCTTTAATCTACTGGACCTTCACCAAACTACAACGACATTCTGGTTGTCAGACATCATGCAAGTCGGACTTAGTGCAAAAGTTCGAGCGCAGGCTCTGATTGAAGAACTGATAAGAAAACTGAGAAGACGAGAAACACAGCTCTGTCTCCCAGAAGCTTGAGGCGAGCAAAAAAACAAACACACAAAAACAAGACAAAACACAGAGCGACTCAACGACTCATAGCGATACAAGACATGGTTTTCAAGAGTACATTCTATCTGACCACAGAACTCAAAATTTTCACAAGAGCTACACAATTTGTCTTCGCGTAATAAGCAATAGTCTCAGTTAAAGAAGGACCAGCATTTTTAAGTTAGAGAAGGCCGACAAAACTGAGAAAGATGCACGAGGCGGTGATTACTATTTGCTACTGGCAGCCTGTGCCGCGAATCGGCCTTCAGTTCCAAGGAAATCACCTTACCAGCAAATGCGTTTTCCATATAAACCACCGAAAAAAATTCTGTCGATTTTGTTACATTGTCGATTTTTAAACCGCCAGTTTTGTTCGCTTAAATTGTTTTCATTACGCGAACGATAACTCAAGTCTTCGTTTTAAAAAATGTCAGAGCCGTTCCTGTGATGAATTCTTGATGCGCGCTTGGACGACCATATTCCTCGTTGTACTCCTTCCAATCTATCTTCCATCTTGTTATTGATTTCCTTTCACTAAATAATAATAATTATTTTGTTTAATAATTTTAGTCTCAACATGCTTTAATATTAACGTATCACTCTGCGAAAAAGGCCGAAACAGCTGTCCATGGCTGTTAATGCTTGGGCTCAGTCTTTGCTTTGGTAGATTTAAGGGGTAATGCCCGCTACCTTGTGGCCTTAGTGCTTTTTTGAGTGGCTTCAGCTTACTTGATCACATTAATTTGTGAAGTATCCTTGTCACTCCAGCCACATCCCACAAGCTTTACGTTTTCATTGCTTGTTTTATTGATGTGTGGGTACTTGAGCCTGAGCATTAGCTATGCCATGCTGATGAGGCCTAAGAAGGCCGAAACAGCTGTCCATGGCTGCTAATGCTTGGGCTCAATCTTTGCTTTGGTAGATTTAAGGGGTAATGACCGCTGCCTTGTGGCCTAAGTGCCCTTTAGAGTGGCTTCAGCTTACTTGGCCACATTACTCTGCGTAATATATTCGGTTTTTCAATTCTTTTGTGACTAGGGAGCCCAGGTTTCATAAACCTCTTAGTTTTTTCTGGACTCCCTTTTTCAGTTTATTAGTATTGTAATATCAATATTAATGTATTTAATGTGGTTTAATTGGCTAAATAAATGAACTGAACTGAACTGAGTGACCGTTAATTCGCAATGCGATGAAGAATACATGAAGAATACATGTTTTCGTCACCACTTCTATCGAAAGCGTTTGACAACGAAATGATGCTGCCAGAACTCCTTTAAGATGGAACAGGAGCATGCACTATTAACTCTTTCCTAAGTCAGGAGAGCGCCGGCGCCAATCAACAAGTGCCGATGGATTTTTAATCTATGATTAATATCTGCCTTCTCCTGAGTTCAAAGAGCGCTGTTTCTTTAATCTTTCCTTAAAGGAACATTTAATGAAAATGTTCCCACGTTAGTCATAAAAATAAGTTGCCTATGGCTTGGGACATTCTATATTTTAGAGAGGGGTCTATTGTTAGGGTAAAAATTTACTCCAAAGAGTCATGTTTTGCGTCTTAAATCTCGCTTCACATAATCGTCGAAACGTTTAACTTATTGGGCTTAAAGTGACAGTTGGCTTATTTCTCACGTTGTAGTTGCTGCCAGGTTATTAACCCCTTGCTTACAAAAAGGAGCTAACTCATGGCCGCATAAACACCGCAGGAAGCTTTACATTTGCGAATTTCTTGTGGTAAGTATAAAAACACTTTCCCAACCTAAATCACAAGTAACAGACGCTCGTTAATCGTAGTTTGTCAACAGGCTTTTTAGCAGTTTTATTTGTATTGCAAATCACTTTTGTAAAACGCTCTTACTGAAAAGTCGCTCTGGAGATGGCAAATGATAGAAATGCCGGGCCCCTAAAGCTCTCACTGGAGTAAATAATATATGAAATATCATTGATTTTAATTGGGATTGAAGACATAAACAGCCCTCGATCACTTTGCTTCTTGGTTAAACTGGCTTTGAAATGTACCAGTATCGTACAGGAAACGAGTTTTCCTATTCAAACCTATATTAAATTCTTCAGGCGTTTTGACAACTGATATAATTGCCTTCTGACGCCACAAAGATTGTCTTTAATTCCTTTACAGTTGCCTTAGTTTGTCAATAATTAAAAATCTTGTGAGACTCATAAAAATTAAATATTGCACTTTTGTCGCGAATTTTTTTTAGGATACAAGGAACTAAGTAAGCGCGTTTAGTTTGAAACAAAAACTTTGCTTTCAAAAGAAAAGTAGTTATAAATTAAACTTTGCATAACAATCATGTAAAGTTTACCTTAATCTGCCAGGACTTGCGCGAGCTAAAAGATAAATATAACACTTCAACTACTTAAAGCACCTGTTAAGGGACACTACTTAAATTGCTTTTGTTTAACGCATAATGTTATAATGACATTTCATCGCTCGAACAGTCAAAAAGGATTCCGCTTCCCTCAAACATAAACGATGTACTCCAAATTGCTATTTTCTTCAGTCATGATTTCCGCTACATTATTGCAAAGCAATTAAATTGAAAGCATTAATACATAAGTTACAAGAAAAGACGTTAACTTTACAAACAGCTCAAACAAAACTTTTTCCTCATTCGGCGTCACCATAGATAAGGGACTCAGCGTTCACTGTTTTAGTTAGTTTTTGTTTTGTCTTCCGAATCTCAAAAGAGAGTTGACGGCTTTAGTAAAGATGTTTAATGCAAGCTTATTGGCAGTGGGAAAAAGCTCTCAGTGAGGAGTCGTATTTGAGATACCACTTATGGAAATGACCGCCAATGCTTTCACTGGAGTCAAAATATGAAATATTACATATTTTGAATTTTCGGTGAAGGGAGGACCAGCTCGAGCTCTCACTTTGAATGATAACTATGCAATGCACCGGTTTCGCGGAGCACAAAGGTGTTCCTATTCAAATCCGTATTTTTTTAAGCTGTTTTGCAACTGATCTAGTAGCCTACGCAGCAGTGATTGTCTTTCATTTCATTAACTTTTTCATAACTTGGCTAAGTATGCCAATAAATGAACAAAACTACCGTATAAAAATGTCATAAACATTGACATTCTGTTTTAGAGATTTGTCATTTTTTTTCTTTGAATTATTTTAAAGCTCAGATCGTACAATGGGAAAAGTTAAGGGTTGTTGCATATAATAATCTATGATTACAGTTTTTTTATGAAATTTTGTTGTGATTTTGTCCTACCGGATGACGACATTCTTCACAAATAAGACAATACGTAACGCGAATTCTGAGCAAAAATCGTACAGTTTGAGACAAAAACTTTCAATTGCTTTCAACAAAAGCTATTTGTTAGTTAAAGGCTTTGAATAACAATCACGTAAAATAATTACCTTATCTGCCAGAGCTTGTGTGAGCCTAAAGATAAATAAAGTACTTCAACTACTTGAAAAACCTGTTAGAAACGGCGGAAGCTGTTTTAATTACTTTTTTTCAACATGCAAAGCTGTAATAATAACATTTTATGATGAACAGATTTGACGTCGGTTAGTTAATTACTTTTTAACATCTGTGTTTTTTTCCTTTTCACGAAAAATGAAAAAACAAACAAGTCTGTGAAAATACTTGAAACAAACTAATGCAAAGCGTTTCGAAGGTTCTTGTAAAAATGCTGAAATTGTATAATCAAAGAGTCTGTGAGATATCTCATCAATGTAGTTTTCATGAAGAGAAAGTTGATTGTCAAAATGGCGGAGTAAAGGAAATTATCAGGAGCCGCTCCTGACTACAGTCAAACCTGTACTGATTAAGCGAACCTGTATTAAACGGTCACACTTTATTATGCGGTCAGTTCTAAAAGTACAGAAAGACCGTTCTAAAAGTTCTCCTTCACTTGGTTATGATACGTTACTTGCTAAACTTAATATGATTACATTGGAGCGAAGGAGGGTCCAGAATATGCTAGCAACAGTCTACAAATGCCAACATGGTCCTGCGCCATCCAACTTAAGTTCATGCCTCAAGGAGCGTTTTTTAATTGGCAGCACGCTCTTACAATTTGAGGGGCCATGATATACTCAGTTTACCCTCTATAAAAACAGCCACTTATGGAAAGCACTTTTTCAGATATTTAGCTCCCTATACATGGAATAAACTATCAGACAGCGTAAGACAGTCAGATACTTTATTTTGGTGTAGCGCAGTGGTAAGCATTGTTCTTGTATTAGTAATGAATAGTTATTGAGTTTTACTATCCTATTATATTGGCAATTGTATTATCTATTTTAAATTTTTTCTAAGTATTTTATTTTAATTGGGTTTAGAATTTTTATTTTCTGGTTTCTTTGGGGATACTAGCACTTATTGTATAGATACTCTATAATCCGATAAATAAGGTTATGTATGCATGTATGTCCCCGTATGTATGTATGTGTATAAATTTACCATCGGTCTTCGTTTCAGGATAATTTCTGCAAATACCCAGCATGAGACAACAATTTCGCACTACTTACCGAAGGCGACACCGCAGGATAGGCAGCCGAATCAAAAATCCCAAGAGAAGACGATACTTGCTTTTCAACTCGCCAAGAGCTCGCTTTGCTCGAAGCGCTCTATATAGCTCAAATGGCCTCGTCACGACTTTGCTATTGGCCGTGCTTACGAAGGGTTAGTGATACATTTGCATAATCTGAGCTCTCACAATATCTCATGGATAACTACGTCATCAATGAAATAAAAAAATGAAGCAGCGGAAATTTTTCTTTGATGAACGTGGTTTAGTGGCAATCCAGGCATAGAGTTTCAGACGAGCATAGTAGCGTGTCTGCTTCTAACGTCTATAAAGAGTTGGATCTCAAGACAACTTACAGTGTAAGCTCCGCGGGAGCTTCCAGGAATAAATGAAAATTATTACTGAAGTATACTACCTGCTACGGTTTTTGTTTCTGTTCCTATCGGCTGACATCTTTGGAATAGCAAATCCTATCCGGCAAAACAGCGCAGTTGTTTGTTGATGACGAGGTGTCTGTTTTTAAGCTAAATATTTGACAAATTTATAAGGTAAACAATTTGTATGTTGAATGCGTTAAAAAAAGGACTCTATCGCGTATAAACATACACGATCAACTCCAAATTGTAGTTTTCTGCGATGATTTCAGCCGTATAATTGCCAAACATAGAAAAGTTACAAGGAACGACAAGGAACTGTTCAAAGTCGTACAACAAAGCCCGATTTTCCTTGCACAGCGTGACCATGGGTACGGGTCGCAGCTTTTTGGCTTTGTAGCTTTGTCGAGGAGGTCACTTGCTGAATCTGTTCTTTATACTTCGTGAAAATAATGTCCGTACAAATGTCTTTTGAAAGACATTTTTGGCGTATCTTAGATTCTTTCACAATAATAAATGACTACAATATTCTGTTCTGGAAGTTTAACTTGGATCGTACACATTTCATAGATTCGAGTGGAAAAAGTTAATCGCATATCGGTTGTTGCATGTTAAGTTTGACTTTATGTTTAGATGCAATTTTGTCATGATTTTGTCCCACCGGATGATCATTCTTGGTCCACAGGGAACTTAGTAAGAACAATGGGCGAAAACCGTCTCGTTTGAAACAACAACTTGCTTAGTAGTTAAACTTTGCATGACAATGACGTTAAGCAATTAACTTTACTTGTCTGGGCAAGCGCGAGCTTACTAAATAAAGAACTTCATCCACTTGTTTTT
>JAEMWC010000036.1:1925000-1945000 GCA_016490735.1 Pachyseris speciosa
TCCGCGGCCTTGAACGAGAGCATTTTGTGATGTTTATCTTCGTTCACCTCGGCTGAAGCAATCGCCGTGTTCTTCAAAATTTCCGACACCAAAATCTTGAGTGAGTCAACATTACTTGACCAAAGAAAGTAATTTAAAGTACTATCATATGATAAACAATCCTTTAGCGTAGAATTTTCCATCGTAGAACGTACTATTTTGAGCAAATAGACCGATTTGTTTAAGAGTCGCTTTCAGCGTGTGTACACGTGTAGAGCGAGCGAGAGAGAGAGAGAGAGAGAGAGAGAGAGAGAGAGAGAGAGAGAGAGAGAGAGAGAGAGAGAGAGAGAGAGAGAGAGAGAGAGAGAGAGAGAGAGAGAGAGAGAGAGAGAGAGAGACAAGGATAAATTTACTGCATGACCACGAACAGCTTCCACTGATTTTCAGATATTTCTTCAGAAATGTGATGCTATAAGACATGTGCATTTAAAAGGTTACTTGTACAATGACGTAAAGGCCACAATGATGTTTGGAAAAGAAATCCAGCGGCCTCAAAGAAATACAATTCTTTGAACTGATGGATGCCCGGAAACCTTTTTTTTCGTAAAGCGCTCTATAATATAATAGATTCCAATTCCCTGATTGCACCTGACGTCACGGCGGCCATGTTGGTGGAAAGAACAATAGCGAAAAAGTCTTTTGGGAATTTGACTCTATTATTGAGCTACATTTTTCTATTGTTTTGGCACCAACATGGCCGTCTTATCACGTGAGTGCAACCAAAGAATATTATTATTCTCGCCATAAGCAAAGCAAGCGTACCCAATGACATGTCATTAACCTTTAAACTTCGCGGACCATTACAGATAAGAACTACAGTTTTGTTAAGGGGTACCAGTTTTTGGTATGGTACCTAACCAAGAGATTTCTGTGCTGCTAAAACTATGTAAGGGTTATTTACCTGGAACAAAGGGGTATGTGATATATTCACCCGGTACCGGTGCCAGGTGAATATATCGCATACCCAAGCAATACTGATTTCACGTTCGTGTGCGCTAGTTTGGATATTATTATTATTATTATTATTATTATTATTATTATTATTATTATTATTATTATTATTATTATTATACTTATCAGCTGAATTAATTTTGTTAAAAAAGAGGGACATGCAGCTTAAGCCGCTGTTGCACGTTGAAACTTTTAGCTGAAACTTATGTGCAACAGTGCTGCGAACAAGATTCAGGAAGGGGTGTTACATGGTGAAACTCTTGTTTTTATCACCACTGCGCGGATCGTTGTGACCGTTACAAAAGTAGAAACTAAACGGTTCTACTTAACTTTTCGTGAAACTTGTCTCGCAACGGAAGTCCAAAAAAAGTTTCAAAAAACTGATCATGTTACATGGTGCAACGCCTGCTGAAACTTGGTGATAACAATGGGGTGAAAGGCTTACACAATTCCTATCCACGTGTAGCGGCTAGCTTAGAGTTTGGCTCGGAAAGGTGTATCTTAAGTGAACTGCTCCTTTTGTACGAAGCGATCGAGGGATCTTTAAATATTTCGCTTAGAAGCAGTTGCTGTTGGATTAAATACCACTGTTGCATGAGTATTTTTTTTACTAGGCACCATTGGAGGGAGCTTAATGACGAAAGGCAAGATCCCTTTATCTTCTTTGCAATTCTGCTGAAAAGCAAGTTTTCTGTCTTCAAATTTGATCTTTGAGAGTGTTGGCATAATCAGAGTTGCTGGGAGTTTTGCCATAATCAGAGTTGTTGGGTATCCTACCTTTATAAGATGTAGTCTAAACTGTGAGATTCTAGTTTAAATTCTTTTTCCAAGGAGTTTGTTCGGAGAAACCTAAGTGCTTCTATTCGGTACAAGACCTTTCTCAATGACACAAAACACCTGTCTCAAATGCATGCAAGAACTACCCTGATAATGCAAGACCTGATAATTAATCCCAAATGGTATGTGTACATGGCCAAACAAAGAAGACTCTATGGATCTTTCCAGTTTGTTTATGCAGGTCACCTAAGACATCAGAGGACACTAAATTAAGTAAGAGCTCTCTGTCGTAGAATGCAGTAAATGAACTTTTACTAATTGACCTTGATGTCTATTATTGTATAACGCGGAAGATAAGTACGTTCATCACGATAAACATGTGTAATGTTCCGTTTATAATATACACCATCTTGTAAACAGCTGTAATCAGTGATTGTACAGAGAGAAATGATACACATATTTACCCTGCTGCTTTTTGGCAACATGCTCAATAATGCCCTTATTGTCTTTAAGTAAAGTGTTGTTTCGATACCGTTACAACTGTCCGAAAATATAATAATAATAATAATAATAATAATAATAATAATATTTCAAAGGTCATCTTCCTCCTTCTTCCATGCTTTGGCCTGTTCCTTGATATCATCTTAAACAACAGTGCAAAGAAAGTTTAATTAATAATTTTATGATGACAATTTATTGTACTCAGTGTACGGTTCTTGAAAATATCTATACCCTACGCTCTCATGGATATTGAGGATTTACTGGAAAATTCAAGCGACAAGGTGTGTAATAATAATAATAATAATTAATAATAATAATAATAATAATGACAAATAATTAATAATGATAATAATAATAATAATAATGACGAAGACGACGACGACGACGATGATGATGATGATAAGGTCTGTTGTGTGTGAAAAGTAGCATTTGCTTGTCTACCACTGTATATAACTGCATCCGATCCTTCGATAAACTACTGATAAACTGCCCAGAACTGAGGGGATCCTTAAAAACAAAATTAGAAAAAAAAAACATCAAATTAGATGACATATATATTATATCGATACACATATGCATACATAGCTTACATTATTGCTTTACAAGTATTACAAATGGTACAACTAAAACTAAAAATAATTGTAATAATATTTCCTAATCATTTGCCTTTACTGGTCACGAGAAGGAACTGAACAGATAACAGGTACCCAGCTGGAGCTTTCTAATGGTGCACTGTGCAGTGCCAAACGTCTGATACCAATGAAGTAATATAAGTATCATTGTTATATACCTAGACTTTCACTCAACAAAAAGAGCACTGCGATTGGTTGATTCTTGGTCACGTGCCCCTGACCAAATTTAAATGTATCCCGACCGGGATACAATTCCGCAGTTGTTGACGAGGGCGGACCTGAGAACACTGCCAATTTTCAGTTTAAACCAACGATAATACAAACGTTATGGAACCTGGGACTAAAAGAAAACGTTTTTCTCCAGTATCAGCCGACGAAATTCAGCATCTAATAGGAGGAAAAGATTCGGAAAATACAAGAAAGGCATATTCTACTTTTTCAGGTACTTTTAACATTTGTAAATTATTCATTCAGCAGGCTTGTGAATAAAGACGTGTTCTTGTAGTGCCGTCTTTGTTTGTTTGTCAGTTCATTTTGCTGTGATTGTTGAAGGGAAAGCCACCCACCAGTTCAGTTAATATTAAGTACAAGCTGGCAGCGTGATTAGTATTTTAAAAGTTACAGTGAACTGTATCAGGTGTGCCACGCACCAGTTCAGTTAATATTAAGTGCACGCTGGCAGCGTGATTAGCATCTCTTATAATGGAAAAAATGTTATATGCACGTTCACAGGATGATTAGTATTTTTATGTTATACTTAACTGTCTAATTTATAATAATTCAGGTGTGCCATTCAACAGTTTGGATGGAGGAAAAAACTTAGCAGGCTTCTAAATGTTATCATTACTCTTGGTCACACCACATGAAGTACCAAAAACCAATAGCAACCTACCCTGCCTTGTTTTTTTTCTGTGATTTATATTACTGATTACGACATATGCTTATACATCAACACGGGACTGACCAAAGGTTACTCTAATCTGTTGACCAGCCGGTGCAAACAGGAACAGGAACAACTGGGGCCAACACAACGAGCAAACTTTATTCAGGCTGTCGGCCATACTTTCTACACACACAGACACACACTCGTCCGCATGCGCAACACTGCTGACCAATTACTGCAGCCCTACCAACATCCCCCCTTTTATTTTCAAAAAGAAAAAACAAACAAACAAACAAACAAACAAAACAAAACAAAACTATTAACGCCTTAATATGTTTCTGAACAAAACAAAAATTGATAGTAAATTCGTAACTGGAACAAGCAAAGTTAGTTAACAATCCGAGCACTAACAACAACATTTTTCCCCAGCATTTTCGGGCATTAACTGTTCACTGTTAAAGGTCCAGCCTCTGCGGTGGGCGGATTGGTCGACCATAACGAGACTTTTGCATTGGACTTTCAACTGGTGAAGGTGTGGCTCCAACCGAACGATCAGTGATCGGTACTGCTTCGATTAGTGTAGGCGCAGCAATAACAGGACTGTCTGAAGTGGGCACTTCTCGCTGTACGACAGCGGGCACGACCTGTTGTGTGAGAGGTTGCTGATTACATGAACGCGGAGCCTCAGCAGGTCTTAGGTGGGTTCTATTCCGTCGAACCAATCCGTCAGGCGTTTTAATGAGGTACGAGCGCGGCGTCACCTCATTTAAGACCTCTCCAAAGTTCCACCGTTCACCCCGGTGATGATCATTGGGTTTGCTATGAACGAATTGCCCAGGAGCCAGTGGCGCTAGCTTCTTACTCTCAGTTTTGTCATAGTAAGATTTTGCTTTAGCTCTTCTGTCAAGATGCTCCTCGCGCACCACTGTCACTGGTGGCACAGACTGACGTAACAATGATTCAGAAACGGACAGACTTGAATTTGTTGGACGACAGAGAAACCTCCGTGCTGGGGAGAAGGTCATACCCTGAGGCGGTGTATTTCTGTGTTCTAAGAGACCAGTAAGCAGGTCAGACTTTTTCAGCATCTTTTTCGCGTCCTTTAACGCGGATTCTGCTTTACCGGTGGCTCTTGCGTAATACGGCGATCGGGTGATCAACTGAAAATCATAGGCTTTGAAAAAATTCGCAAACTCTTGAGATACATATTGGGGCCCATTGTCTGACAGAAACTTATCCGGCACACCATAGCGGGCAAAGTGTGCTTTTGTAACTGAAATAATATGTGCCGAAGTAATGTCCTCATTTAGCAAGTCAACTTCAAACCAGTCACTGTAGTGGTCAACAGTAACGGCATACAATCGTCCTCCTTGCTTGAACAGGTCTTGTGAGATGAACTTCCAAGGGCCATGAGGAATTTCATGAGACAACATCGGTTCTTTCGGCAGTGATGAACTGTAGCTGGCACACACAGAGCAGTTGGCACTTTCTTGGAGAATTGCTGCTCGCATTCCAGGCCAATACATCACTTCTCGGGCCCGACGCACCATACTTTCACCACCCTGGTGGCCTTGGTGAAGTTTTCTCACCACAGTAGACTGTAATTGCAGGGGAATGACGACCTTATGGGACTTGTACAAAACACCATGATATACTGCTAGCTCATCCCGGCAAGGGTACGGTAATAATAACGGAGCACTGTTGGAACATGGGATTTGTCGGGCGGCCAACCATGAGCCACAAACTGACAAAGGGCAGACAGCGTATGGTCACCTTGTGTTGCCACCTCTGATTTCCTCTAAGGTACTTGGTTGCATTTCGGGGCAATCTAGCTCTAGGGACTCGAGCTCTGAACAACTCTTGACTATCCGCTGAGTAACACAGAAACACTTCCTCGTGGGTGCCCGAGGGCGCAGGCTGTGTCAAAGGAGCTCTTGACAAAGTATCTGCCAGGTACATGTACTTGCCCTTCTTGTACACCACCGTGAACTTGAATGGTTGAAGCTGAAGCATCATGCGCTGCAAGCGCTTGGGGGCACTACTCAATGGTTTCTTGAAGATGGTTTCAAGCGGTTGGTGGTCTGAATGGACTACAACATCTTGTTTGCCATACAGGTAATGGTAGAACTTAGTGCATGCTACTTTGATTGCCAAACACTCTTTTTCAATAGGAGCATAGTTTATTTCAGTGGCTGACAATGAGGAGCTGGTGAAAGCCACAGGTTGTCCCTCTCGTTATAATGCTCCTCCCAAGCCTGTGTCACTGGCATCTACTTGTAACACACATGGTTTGTTCACATCAAAGAACTTCAATGTCGTTGCATTTGCGATTACACGTTTGGCTTCTTTGAAAGCTTGGTCATGTTGCGAGGACCACGACCAGACTGCGTTGACGTGTGTTAGCTCCGTAAGTGGCTTCACAATTTCAACAACATTCGGTGTGAACCGTGACAAATAGTTGCACATACCCAGGAAACGCTGAACACCCTTAACATCTTGAGGTTCGTTCATGTCAACAACGGCTTGGACACGATCAGGATGTGGAGAAATCCCATTGCCGCTGAGGAGATGTCCCATCTAGGTAACATGCTTGACTTTGAACTGAAATTTCTTAGGGTTTAATTTAAGGTTTACTTCTTTGCAGCGCAACATTAAATTCCATAAATTCATGTCATGATTCTTTCCTGCCTCCTCGACAGTTTCTCCACTTCCAAATACTAAGATGTCATCTGCCTTGTTAACAACACCTTTCAAGCCCTCCAGCGCTTCGTGTTGCCTTCGTTGATACTCTTCTGGCCCCAAACTTACACCAAACGGCATACGTAACCAACGGTATCTTCCTGTTGGAGTATGCATGGTAGTTAAAAATGGAGAACTCTCATCCAGCACAATGTTAGTGAATCCTTTGTACACATCCACACAGGAAAAAATTTTGGCGTTGCTCAACTTTGGCAGTAACTCATCAACAGTTGGAATAGGGTACTTTGAGACCTCAATGGCTTTATTTACGGTTTGACTGGGGTCGATGCAAAACCGTAGGCTATCATCTGGTTTCTCTCTGTAGACACTGTTAGAGATCCACGCAGTGGACTCAGTGACTTTCTTCAAGATACCCTGCTTTTCCATGTCCCGTATTGCCTCTGATACTTTAAGCTCTTTAGTTACAGGGCACCGATGGGGATGAGCTTGAACTGGAGTCACATTAGGGTTCATGGAGATGTGCAAGGGCGGGCCCAAAGTTCCTAACCCTGTATGAACATCCTTGAAAACATCCAAAACAATGGCCGTGGTTAACTTTCCCCAAGGAACAGGCACACGAGGAACACTAAACTGGCTGACACTAATCACGCCAGGTTTCTTTTCGGCAACAACTGCAGCAATACCTTCATCTCCACAGGTAGGGGCGAGTGGATCAATACTACTGGGTGGACTTGACACAGCAGATGTAAGCTCTAGTGCAGCAGTGTCTTGGAGGGTGGTGGCTGTGATGTCCCCGCCGTCAGCAGTGTCACTGTCCCCCTGGGTACTTGATTGAAGTTGATGCACCATCCTGTCCTCGCAGTTCCGGACACTTGGGATTGACTGCAAAGTACTTCCTTTTATCTCAATCAGCCCCAGCTTGACACAGTCGGATCCACTTAAGAGGGGTGGTTGTGATCCCATGCTCTTGTTACTCAACAGCTGAAATTCAAGAGGGTAACACTTTCCTTGAGTTTCGCAAACTAACTTGACCTGCCCCACGGGTGTGATAGCACCTCCTCCATAGGTGTGCAAAGTAGCGTGAGATGGCCGGATCAGGGAATTGACATCAAATCCTGCTGGACACATACTCCAGAGATCGTCCACTGCCAGGGTATTGGTTGTCGAAGCCGTATCCAATTGGAGTGTTTTCCAAACAAAATGATTTTTAGCTACGGATAATTTGATCACGGCAAAGAACTTTTTCCCTTTCTGCACTGAAACAGCTCTCACAGAGTGAACGTCCAAAGTAAACAAGTGGTACACGTTTTGTTCACAAGCAGACCCAGATTCATCCACTGCATTCACTTTCCGGGGTTTCCTCATGCACTTCCTGGCGACATGCCCTTCCTTGCCACAGTTCCGACACATGTACTTAAATATAACTGCACGAACTTTTCTCCAGGGTGACTAGGCCTGTCTCCACAGTAATTGCACTCATTTTGGTATGATCCTTTGCGTTAGATTATCACTTGGGGGCTGAGAATTCTTTCCTTTCAACCGAAAGGTTCTATCTGCCCAGTTGACTTGCTCCTGGCCCCCCCGCACTTGCCTCATCAGTCTTTTCGCATCAGTGGAAGATTCATAGTTCTTAGCTATTTCAACAACAGTACGAAACGAAACAATGACTCCTTCCTTGGTCCGATGACCATTAGTATTCAACTTTATTTGTAGATTTAATTTCATCTACTAAACCAGCAATGAACCTGTGACGACAAGCTTGATCCTCAAAGTCCCCATATTCACAATACTTGGCTCGCTCTACCACTCGAAATTCCCAGGCACTGATTGATTCTCCTTCAGCTTGAAACATGCAACCCATTTTTGTTCGCTCAGCTTGAACACTCACACTGCCACCAAATCTCTTAATGAGAGCCTGAAGAACTTTCACTGGGTTACTATTATCCGTGGCAGATAAAGCAAGGGTCTTGTTGCTTGGGTTTATTAGTCTCTTCATCCTCGGCGGAAGCGTAACGCGAAGTGTAGACATACACAAATCCGAATTTTTCCACTGAGACACTCCTGCTTCGCTGCCAGAGTCATATTTGCAGCCAACTTTCGGAACGAACCATCCCATCACCGTACAGTAATCAATGTAGTCTAAAATAAAACAGTCTAGAGCTTCCCGATCGTCTAAACCTTCTTGCATCTGAGGGACAGGAAAACCGACCGGTGTGCCCGCCATTATAACAGCAAACATGACGAAATTAAATTGGAAAGAACCAAATTGACAACAAAATGGCGGGAACTTATCGAACGATTGCAAGCAACAATTGACCAGCTGGTGCAAACAGGAACAGGAACAACTGGGGCCAACACAACGAGCAAACTTTATTCAGGCTGTCGGCCATACTTTCTACACACCCAGACACACACTCGTCCGCATGCGCAACACTGCTGACCAATTACTGCAGTCCCACCAACAAATCAAAATCAGGCTCTTTGCAGTGTTGAGGTCAGTATAGGGTTTCTTTACACAGCATGATTTCTGCGCATAGCTGCAAGCTTTCTTGTTTACTGTTCGTCGATACAATTTTGTAGCCAGAATCTGCAGAGAAAAAAAAAACAGCTCGTATCGATTTTTTGACTATAGCTTGGTGTGCGTTGTGTGACGGTTCCCAATCAGTAGAAACCGGATCACGTTCTTTTAAACTCTCACTACGAAGACGTAAGTTAAAAATCAACATCAGCGGTCAATTCAATATGGTAAAAGTAGTATCTGTTCGTAGATGTAATTTCCAAGGCACGAGCTCATTTTCTTTCCCACCCAGATTCTGTAACGTGACGCTACATATTTATATAATTTGGAACAGATTGCGAAACCATCACACAACGCACCCCGCGCTAACTAAACTTGGCTCAAATTCCTTCTAAAAGTTGGTTTATATTTATAAAGCAACCAAAAATCGATACGAATGTTGAGTAATATTTTCGTGATCAGTGCAGGTAATACCAACGTGAGCTGTTTTATCCCTCTGTAGATTTTCGCCACGACATTGTATCCACGAACAGTAAACAAAACGGCTTGTAGCAATCCGCGGCAATCACGCTGTGTAAATTTTTATTAATTTCGAGACACCCGAGCACACTGTAATTTTATTGCCAACACTCTATATTTAAAATGTAAAGAACGTACATTACGGTGAAAGATGCATTATAATTATAACTTACATCTGGTACCGGTGTTGACGGTAAGCTTATGTCCAAACGACGAGCTGCCCGCAGACGGTTATTTGAGGCTTCGTGAACAGTCCTTCCCCTTCGGTGGTAATGGAGCTAAAATCTAAAGAGTTCACCAACTCTTTTAAACAGATAAACGCTTCATCGTTTTGTAGAGAGCTTTTATCCTGATTTTGGCGTAAAGGCACAGCCAGCAAACCCAGCAATGAAGCCACAGTTTCTAGGTCAGAACAAGCTACAGTGTATCGTGAGTACAAAACGAAGATCCCTTCAAAATCGTCTTGAAATCGCTTGAAAATAGCTAGAACATAATTCTCGACTGAAGCAGAAACAAACAACAACAAGATTTGTGGCTATCAACGAATTTGATCAGGGTCTTCGTTTTGTACAAAACCCCACCAAAAGTACAAAACGAAGACCCCTCAAAATCACTTGAAACCGCTCGAAAATAGCTAGGACATGACTCTCGACTGAAGCAGAAACGGGTAAACAACAAGATTTGCAACTATCAATGAATTTGACCAGGGTCTTCGTTTTGTACAAAACACCACCAAAAGTACAAAACGAAGACCCCCTTAAAATCACCTTGAAATCACATGAAACCGTTCGAAAACAGTGCGAACATCAACTGCATTTTTTACTCATTTTTATATGAAAAATAGGGAGAACTGTAATGGAACCATTGCTTACTGTCTCTATAAAATGTCTTCATCAAATGCAACTGCAAATGTTCATTCTAACTTAAAAAAGTTCAAGCTGTAATTGAACCACTGCATTGCCCACTGTCTCAACCTTACAACGTTTGATCAACCGAAACAATGTTACTCAATTATATTGACACAAAAATGCAGGCTGTAAAGAGTAATTTTTCACTGGCTTCTATGCGTCAAGCTAGAGAAAGTCCTTGTCACGACAATCATTCATTTATATCGGCACTCCTTTAGCTAAGTATGCAGCTAACTCAAATATGCTATAGGCAAAGGGCGATTATACTGGAGCTCTCCTCCTTATATTACGGCATCTTGGAACTCGCTCCGGAGATAGTTTTTGTGTGATTCAGTAAGCGAATCAGCGCATTGGACGAAATGTTGACGTTCTCCCAACAGTTTTGCCTACGCTTAAAGCGGAAGCTAAGCAGAGGAAAATACATTGCTCTTGATGTACAATCACATCGTGATACGCTTGTTGTTTGTTTCTGCTTCAGTAGAGAATCATGTTCTAGCTATTTTCAAGCGATTTCAATACGATTTTGAAGGAGTGTTCGTTTTTGGGTCTTCGGTCTTCGTTTTGTACCAACCCGTTAGAAAGCTACAAGGATCCCATTTCAACTTGCACAAATTCTTCTGAAAAACTTGAAACCACCGGGCTTGTACCACAAACGCGTTTGCTCCGAGAACATGCCAATTCTTTCCCGGGTAGCTCCGGATTGTCCGGATTAACGACGCGAGTGAAGAGAGTAAACCCCTTCCTCCGTGCCATCATAGCGGAGCTCCGGCGGCCCGAAGGGCCGCCAAGCGGAGCACCATACTTATTGAAACCCGTCAACTGCTTTTCTCATGGTAAAAATGGCTATCGGTATTGCTCGTGGGCGTGCACGACGACGACGACGACGTTGCCCAATAATTCATAATATCCTAATAATAATCATAATAATTTAACATGGCGGCCATACTCCACAACCACCTAGTTTACTGCGTACATCTTTGATATAAGGCATCCGTGTCATGGCCAATTGACAGCTGCCAAAACAAGGTTTCGCTGACCAGTATCACGTGACCATATCGCAGGCTCAAGTTTAGAGCTCATCGTGGTCAGCTGTTTTTTTGAAGTTGACCGCTGACCAGGGAATGGTTTTCGGTTGGATCGCAGGATCAATTCAGGTTAACTTAACGAAAACGAGACACCCAAGCCAAACCGAGGCTTCATTTTTCGCGCGCTTTCTGCGGCTCGAGATTTCACATTCAGTTGGTTTCTTCACTTTGAGCAAAACAACTTCTTTTTTGAGCTAAGCAACCTCATCTCCTTCGAAGTTTTGTCTTTTAATTCGCGTAAAAGGCATAAAAATCAAGAACTACTTAAATGATACTCCAGAAGGTGAATTTTCAACTGATAAAATGGAAGAGGAAGAGATTTTTCTCAGGAAATTCTTAAATTTTGGATCCACTTGTATGGCGCCCGGATTGTGTGGTTGAAAAACAAAATGAATTAACGCTTCAAGGGCTTGTTCACTTTACTGCGGCATCTTGCAGCTCACCAAGAAAGTTCACTTAAAAATTCACCGGCATAAATGGGAGGAACGAGTAACTCAGAGTTCTTTCTTTGGACAAACCGTTTGCTATTTTTGTAGATGCGTGTTTTTACAAAAGTGGATCGATACGTATTTTCAAGTGGTTGAAAGCTCGACAATACAGGTAACTTATTAAAATAAATGGAAGCTTAGCATTTGGTTTAGTCGTTGTTATTTTTATTCAGGAAGGAAACTTGTATTTTTGTCTCGACTGGATATAAATAACAATCTACTCGCTTTAAACACAAAGAAGTAGCTAGTCGAATTGTTTGTTTGTTGTTTTGCTCGCAAGCGAACGAGAGTTTTTCCTCCGTCTACGTCTGTGTTTCAATAGTGTTAAGAATTTAAAGAAACGCTTGCCCTTATGTTATTAGCTCGTAATCGCAATGAGTCCTCGCAAAGTATCACTTATGTTTTGCGCGACGAGGGCAATTTCAGCAAATTTCTGAAAACACAAGTGATATTAATCTTTAATTTTACTCGGCCCCATGCGATTACCTATCCAAACTATCAGGATTGTTTCCCTTTTTCTCTTTTCTACGACATTTAAGCTTATGTCTAAGCTTAACTTACTACGACATATGTTTGTTAAGTCCCGGCTAAAAGATCAAACATTTTCATCCAACATTGTGTTTGTCACACATAATATCACATAATAATGTCAGTTGACCAAACACCGAGCCAAGTGAGCCCAAAAAATGATTTTCGCCTATGATCGCTGAAATTTTCGACGTTATGTGGTTCATTTGGTTGCTTTTTACCTTTTGTGCACGATTTGTTTGTTGGGGTGGCTAAACGATCAAAAATTTGTTCGTAATGCGAAATTTTGGATGAACTCTTGATCTAGAACAAACATGGAAAGCCATTTAATGCACTATTGAGAGAGGTGGCTAAACCTTCAAACATGCTTGTCCAACGATATTCGGGATAAAAATATTTGATCGTTCTTTGATTGCTAAACTTGTCGACTGTATTATTTTCTTGTAATCTTTTGAAGTTTTTAAACCGCAGTCAATTCCTGTTGACTGCTCTAAACATAAAATATTGGCGCAAGGAAAGCCATACGGTGTTGCTCAATACCAGTAAAAAAAAAATAATAATAATAATCGTGGAGCTCCGCTTTTAGGCTTGGCTAAATCTATATATTAAGTTTGCACCATGGATCGCCTCGCCACGCGTCAGGTCACGAGGTGAAACAAGAAACTTTTGTTCTTGGTGAAATAAGAAACTGTTGTTTTACGTGAAAAAGATTCTACTGTGGGGATCAAATGAAAACGTTTCCAGATGTCTTCGACAGGAAGATAACAGATGAGCACCGCAGAATTTGAAGATTATGACGCCTTTAACCGCAGAAGAAATTAACAGCGTGATACTATACTTACAGTAGAAGTCAGTTGCGTCCCCTCATAAACTTTTCGGCATGATTTGAAGACTACGTAGTTATACTTGTGCTGTTCCTCATAGGAATTTTAACAAAATAAGCTATCCAATGTGATCTCGTTTTCTCTTATGAAGCCGAAAGGAAGCTAAATATTTCAGTTTTGTGTATTCTGAAGCCTTAGAAGTGCTCAAACCACTCAAAGGCTGGCGCGACTGACTTTGTAAGATATTCAAAAGATTTCATAGATCACTGCCACTTTGTAAGCTCCATTCGTCTGTTCTTCACTTTCTTAGGGGGGTTAAGGAACAGCTAAACTTCGGCCAAGACTTTGATAAAAGCTAACTAAGCTTAATATAATTTGCGTAGATTGGAATCGAGAGTAACTAAAATTTATATCACGAATATAACATATATTACATTGTTTGTTGTTTATATTACGCCGATTAGATCACCAGTTCGATCAAACGTATACCAGCAGAATTATTGTCCTCGGTTGCCTGCTTAAACATTCAATATTCATTTTGGATTTTAACCTTAGATCTTCAGACAGATCCAATTTTACCTGCTAATGTCTTCATCACCATGGGCATTGACATCGCTTCGTGGAGAATTTACATTGGCTCTTTTTATCCACGTATTAGATCCCCTTATGTCTCTACAGTACATCGCCACCAACTCAGCTGGAACCACCAAGGGGTCACCACACAAACGATCTACTATTTTGAAGATGTGAATGATCATCGCAGTTATGAAGACTATTTAAGCAGTAGTGAAAATAAAGCCTGAAAAAAATTCAGGCTTGTACTGGATTCGAACCCACGACCTCTGCAATACCGGTACAGTGCTCTACCAACTGAGCTAACAAGCTTCCTGGGAGCTGGTCATTTTGTTGGTTCGTAATATACACGTGAGTGATGAACAAATGATTATGAATATATGAAAATCATGTATTTGAACTGAGGATTAATGAACACTAGTTAAGCAGTAGTGAAAATAAAGGCCGAAAAAAAAATTCAGGCTTGTACGGGATTCGAATCCACGACCTCTGCGATACCGGTGCAGTGCTCTACCAGTGAGCTAACAAGCCAACTGGGAGCTGGTCATTTAGTTGGTTCGTAATAAACCGGTGAGTGATGAACAAATGACTATGAATATATGAAAATCATATATTTGAACTGCGGATTAATGAATGAATATGTTAGTAATCCGCAGTTCAAATATATGATTTTCATGTATTCATAGTCACATGTTCATCACTCACGGGTGTAGTATGAACCAACTGAATGCGGGCCCCCGGTTAGCTTGTTGCTCAGTTGGTAAAGCACTAGAGGTCGTGAATTCGAATCCCGTATAAGCCAAGCCGGGCCGAGCTTTATTTTCACTTACAGCTAAAGTAGTGTTCATAACTGCGATGATCACTCACATATTCATTCATTAATCCGCAGTTCAAATATATGATTTTCACTGATATCAGTCATAGTCATTTGATCTACTATTTTCTTGTCATTTGTTTTGCTGGTCCTCGCACTTCTCACACAGGGCCTTACTACTTACTTCGGCAGGACAATCTACTTCTGCTATCCTCTCCAGCCACGCCGACGTTGCACCAATACACAAGCCTTTTCAACTCCACAAATAGGATTCAATTGAACCTTACACGTTACACAGGTTACAAATATCACCTATTGAACTACACCTTCTTTAAAGTAACCAACTACATTCCAGCATCACTCTATCAAAGCCTACCACCACTATGCACGGATAACCAAAAATTGCACCGCCGATAGAGCTATATCTCGTACTCTGCTGCCTACCGACATCTGCAGTTACTAATCACCGAATACAACCCTCCCCCGGGGGGGGGGGGGTCGTGGGTAAATTTTTGCTGGTATGTGCCGCTGGCCTCTGAGAACCCCTACCCCATTTTAGTCTATTCTGTGGCCAAATATAGACCCCATCTTTGAGCAAAGGTAATTTTCGTGATCCCATCTTAGTCACTTTCTGTACATACTTCTACCTTGTAAAGTCTTTTAAGTAGGTCATCCCGACATGAATTGACACATTTGTTAAACTGAATGTAGAACACTTCACTTTTCACCTACAGTACAAACATTCTAGTACATTTACCCCCAAAATCCCGAAAATGTGCGACCCCATTCTAGTAACTCTATTGAAAATGCCACCCCATTATAGTCAACCCAGTCGTGAAAACGCGACCCATCCAGCGGCACATCCCCATCAGCCTATTACTAGGAAGTGTCCCTCCCACCCCCGGCTCAAAACACATGGATCTACCGCGGCAACTCTTGCTCACCAGATGCTTCTTTTTATTTTATGCTACCAAACTAGACTCTATGGCCTACCATCCGCCGGCGCCGCATCATTAACCAGGTCAACACTAATAATCGCCCAGACGTCTCCTGTTTCCTTTAACAAAGGAAATAGGAGACGTCTGCACGCAGGCTACACTAATAATAACGACATACCATCTAATGCTGCTGATAACGCTTCCAATTCAGCTCATTCACCTACTATCACTCCCACACGTAAACGCTCTCGTCGCAAAACTAAACCTGTTAATGACTCAAATAGATAAGTTTTTAGTATTTTATGAATTAGTGTTTAGCAATTAGTATTTTATGAATTAGTATTTTTATGAATTAGTAATTTTCTCTCATAGTCTCATCGTTTCATTTACTATTTACTTTTAGGTGATCTGCTTCAATATGGGGTTCCGACTCTTTTGCATTTCATCCCTTGGCTTTTTTTTCTTTTGTATGCCATAAATTGTAATAAAGAAAATAAATAAATAAATAAATAAATAAATAAAGATAATTCCTCTGTCATTAATCTCTCCAGCTGTTGTATATCTACGGACGAAATATCGGTCCTCTCACGTGGACTCACATTTTGCCACACACTGAAGACACGTTAGAGAACTGGTCGGAAATCTCAGCCGACATACGACTTTTCACGACGAATTCGACTAGCCGAGTATTTTTTCGACGATAAGGCCATCCCTTTTTTTTCTCTGTTTAGCGTCGTCCGACCGACCCAGATTTTCGCGTTTTCAAAAAAAAAAAAAAATAAGCAAAAGGCAATGAAGGCAATGACACATTATTTTAAACAATTGTTACTTTAATCTGAAACATAAACTATTTTTTGCCTTACAGATTCTTAGTTTTTACTTCATACTTCAACTACAGAGAACACTTACTCTCCGACGAGAGAGACTTTCTGTCCGTGTGATAGGAAAACACTTAAGCAGAGTTACTTTATTCGTTCCTGCCGCCTGCCATCCGGCTCTTCTTGCAGCTTGCCACTGGTCTCTTGCCGGCAGCGGCGCATTCCTGGCACACAGGATTCACGACCTTGTAGATGGCTCTTGTCTCGTCGTTGATTCTTGCCTCTGGCTCCAAAGCGCCACACCAGTAGCAAGTTTCTTCAAATTTTCGGCATGAGTAATAGAGCTTATCGACCGGGTCAGCGCATGAAACCTCTTGCCTAACAACGAAGACGCCGCCTAACTGATGATCTTCCGGAATTAACTTTGGCGCCCCACAGCTGTATTACAGCGCGTTGGATATTATGCTGAGGTACCAGGCCTCCTAGCTCCAGACTCCTTTTGCAATTTTAGTTTTGTTTTGTTTTGTTTTTTTTCTTTTCCGACCGACCCAAAATCAGAAAACGCATTCGACAATAAACGAAAAAAAGGGGATGGCCTAACACCAATAGCCCAAACACTAACGAACACCACAATCCCTTCCATAACAAAAGTACTTGGATCCCACCACCCTCCTCAACACCACCCTCAACCTTTAGTTCATAAACTACCATCCTTTGTTGAAGACACTAATGATTTCTTTAACAAACTCAGTCTTTACCATCGGTAATTTACCCGCTAATTCATTATTAGTTACACGTGATGTTTCATCATTATACACTAATATTCCACATAATGGAGGTATTAATGTTTGTGATCATTTCAGTGCTACGTACTTCCTCTCGCAGTACCACTCCCACTGGCACACTTTGAGACTTCATTCGCATGATTCTCACCAGGAGCATTCATGGGCTCCTGTTCTCACTTATTCTTGTCCGCCATTTTCTACCTCTTATTTATTTTTATTTATTTTATTTTATTTTTGTAATCCGCGAGGGCTGGAGGCGAAGTCGATCTTATTATTCCATATAAGGGGTTACCATATTCTCATACCAGGACTGTTCAGATTGCGAATTCTCAGCGGATAAGTTACTTTTTTAACCTACGTGACAGCATTCTCGGCCACTATTTTAATATCGTGTCACGCAAAAGCTTAGAAGTATCATAAGACGAGAAACCTATAAAACTGAAAATTTGTAAAAAGATAAGTCTTCAGCTGTTCTAAAAACTAAATAAACTAAAATCTCAAACGGATTGATAATTCTTTATTTTTTTTTTCAATTTTGAAGACGTCACGTCAAAAGAAAACAGAGGTGAAGAGCAATTTATTTATTTATTTATTTATTTATAAGGATTCTGCAAATACATCCATGGAGGTACAATAAGAGGACACGGCGTCCCTTACAAAGCTCGACCTCCAGTCGTCAGAGAGCGCCGGAAACAACGGAAATTCGTGTATTGGCACAAATACATGCAGCACAGGCTAGGAGTAGACAAACAGTTGGCGAAACTTACAACTGTTACAATGTGACAAAATATTAACTGAAATAAAAATACAAACAAATTAAAAGGGTGACAACTTAGGTTGACAAATTAGCAAATTAGAACCGGAAGTGAAGCAAAACAGTCGCAGACATAAAAGGAAAACCACATTTTAATGAAGAAAAAACAACTAAAAAGGACCAATGAGAAAAGGGCACGTGATCAAAAGAGCCCCACTCACCAGAAGTGACCATGGACAGGAAGTAAGTGGAGAAAAAGGAAAATTGGATGAGGAAACGAAATCTGAGAAAGGATGGACGAGAAAAATGACGGAAAACAATGCCAATTTTTAATGAGAAACGAAATGTTAGGGCTACAAGCGGGAACGTGGGGAGGATCGCAGTGAAGACCCATGACCAACTCCGGTGGGCGTGTTTCTTTTGATCACTTTCCCTTTTCTCATTGGTCCTTTTTGGTTGTTTTTTGTTCATCAAAATGTGGTTTTCCTATAATTTTTGGGTCTGTTTTGTTTCACTTTCGGTTCTGGGGTGTCACTTCCGGTTAAACGCTTTTATAGTTTCCAGGGCAACGCAAGCACGTTTACCAAAACGGCCAGATGCTGTTTTTGGACAAGTTATTCAATGCCATCATTTCCGGGTCACTTCCGGTCGCGTGACGTTACTTTGGTTGAACGCTTTGTCGTTTCCAGAGCAACGAAAACGCCTTTTCCAAAACGGCCAGACACGTGTCCGCTCTTTTTAGACAAGCTATTCCAGGCGATCATTCCGGCCCAATTCCGCGTCACTTCTTGTCCAGGATCACTTCCGGTGGCCCCAGTTCAGTTCCGGTTGGCGGAGCCACGTCCATGATCCTTTCTGACGTCACACACTTGCTTTTATCCACCAATCATAAACGCATGCATCTTATTCAAATTTGAAATGAACCAATCAGAACCGGGTTAGATCAGCTGATAGTACTACTAAAAACCCTCTTTTTATTAGCAAAAGGTTTTAATTACAGATGCTTTCAAATGTTGCCCATAACTTCAATGTCTCCTGCCCTAGGATTACTCTAAATTATATATACCAACGTTATTGTGATCTTGTTTTCTTTCTTTTCTTTTTGGTTTTTTGTTTGTTTGTTTGTTTGTTTGTTTTTTTTTTGCTTTGGTGGAGTATCTTCTATCAAGTGAAAAGAGAAGGAAGAAGAATTTTCATATTTGCTTTTGCGCACTTTGTTTTTGAAGGCCAAAAACGACCCCTAGAATTTATTTTAAAAAGTTTAAGTGTGTTACCTTTTGAAATGACTTTCTATTGCAGGACTAAAATCCGAAAAAAGAATGTTTTTTTGTGGAGTAATGCCAAACCACAGCGAGGAAATGTTCTGACAGTCTAAACCACGGTTTCCACGTTACATTTCCGGCCAGCATTTTACATTTTCGAAAACACAGAAGAGCATTTCTGAAGTACGTTTGTATGACGGACTTTTCATTTTCGTAAACATGGAAAGGTTACTTTTCTGAAATACATTTTAAACAAAGTAAAAGTTCGTTACGTACTTCGTTACTGGAAAATATCAGCGACAAAAGGACGTATGATTTCCTCATTTCTTACCCTGGGTCCCAGAGCAAATGAAGCAGAAAATCCTTTGTTTTAAACAATAGGGCAACCATCACACGTCATCAAATCCAGAATGGCCATGCCCGGGAAATTTAAAAGTGAAAATAGGCAACGATGATATCGATTTTTTTGTACACTGAAATGTTTTATCCATGTCTTAAAACAAAATTTGAAATCTAGTAATTATTTCCTACAATTTAGCGCCAATTTGTTGTAAGAGTGGAGGTTCCCTTTAAGGTTACTGCAATACTTGTGTCAGTTTAAAGTTTGGGCAACTATTGGAGTTGAAACAACATTGCTTTTCGAGAGATCCAATTTTAGCTTCACGGGGGATGTTATCCGAAAGCATGATCGGTGCTCCTTACA
>JAEMWC010000036.1:1950000-1975000 GCA_016490735.1 Pachyseris speciosa
CTCAGTTTTTGAGGCCAAAACTGTCATCCCCAGAGCCACCTCCCCTTATAATTTTTTCCAACTCCTTAAACCCCCCGAACGCTTATTGCTTATTGCTTATTGCCTTAATGCACACTTCTTATTGTTTTATTAGCATATACTTATTTGCTTCATTTCGTCTTGCTTTGATGTTTAGCAAATCCCTATGTTTGGTACATTATTCTCTTCTATAGCTCTGTATGTCTTTCTGATGCCATGGTTTCCATGGCGTATAGATAAAGCGTATTGTTATTGTTGTGTCGTCTTTAGTTTTGGGGTTCTGTTTTATTCTGTTTTGGGATTTCTTTTGAGGTTGAGTTCCTCGCGGTCCTCCGCACTGTCTTGCGTTCTACATGCGATTGCTTTCTGTGGCCGCCAGGCTTCCATACCTCAATAGGAGTGTGAGTAAGATCGATGTAAATAGGATACTATTTACAGCGCTTACCCAAGCGAGTATAAGAGGTATCGCCTTTATGAATTCATTTACCATTTCGATAGAAGCGGCGAGTAACTCCTGTTTGGCGTCTGCTGTCCGTTTCATCGCTTGCTTATCTGCACTCCATCCCTCCGCTGGTCACCTTTGGATTTTCCCTCCCCTCCCGCCCTGGTTTTATGTATTAATTGTTCTGCATTTCATCATCTGAAGGTGGCCGCCAGACTTCCATAGCTCAATAGGAGTGTGGGTAAGATCGATGTAAATAGGATACTATTTACAGCGGTCTTACCCAAGCGAGTATAAGAGGTATCGCCTTTATGAATTCATTACCATTTCGATAGAAGCGGCGAGTAACTCCTGTTTGGCGTCTGCTGTCCGTTTCATCGCTTGCTTATCTGCACTCCATCCCTCCGCTGGTCACCTTTGGATTTTCCCTCCCCTCCCGCCCTGGTTTTATGTATTAATTGTTCTGCATTTCATCATCTGAAGGTGGCCGCCAGACTTCCATACCTCATTAGGAGTGTGGGTAAGATCGATGTAAATAGGATACTGGTTACTTTGTTTATATTTGATTCACTGTAGCGATTGCGGCGTGAATGTATGTTGCATTTAACCTGATATGCAACAACACGCAGTACTCATCACGCGATGGGTGATTCAATTCATGGTTGAATGTTCCAATCCTTTGCTCAAACGAATTAGTTGCTTTTGGTCCTTGTCTAAAGCTCCTGGGCATAGGAAATGTCTTATTTCCTTACTTACGGTCGCAGGATATTTCTTTCCAAACACTCGCGTGGCCATAGCATGCCTAGTTTTGTTATATAAACATATGCTTTTGGCGTTGTTTTCTTTCTGTTCTCTTGTCTTGAACTCCAACCGCGCCCTTCAATGCTAGTGATATCGAAATAACTTGCTTTGATCATTAAGACATTCATTCCTCCCTGCTTCTTCCTCCGGGTGACAAGCCGATAGGAACAGCAATTTCATCATCGCTTTTAAGATATCAGCGTGCAAATTTCGTCGATTTCCATCTTCAGTTCTCGCAGTTTGTGTACGTAATCGTATTAGCTTTCCACTTTCCAACTCCACAAAAGTATATTCAAGAGGACAGGACGAAAAATCATCCGCTTTTCAATCTTCACATGCTCTGATCGACGCCATTAATTTCATATTCACTTCATGATACATAAACAGTCGAGCAAGAATCTACGCATTTCTACTTCCCCCTGAAACTTGCAAACCTTGAGCAAAGAGGACTCCGGGGACAAATACAATACTTACCGAGGGAGGGACAGAAGAATAGTTCATCCAAGTTTAATGAATAAATTAATCAGAATCGAGTGAGTGAGTGAGTGAGTGAGTGAGTGAGTGAGTGACATCGAGTGCCTCCTATACCTCATGGCATGACTACGTCATCCATGAGCTAAAAAGCGGTTGCAAGTGTTGTTTTTGTAACGCCGATAAATGCAACAGAGCGTCTTCACGATGTCACGGCAGCCATGTTGGTGTTTCAAAACAAAGAAACGGAGGCCATGTTGGTGTTCTAAACTTAACTTCTCGGAGTTGCACTCTATTTTGATGCAAATACTTTCTTCTGTTTCAGTACATAAATATGGCGGGTAGCCACGAGAATGAACGCTCTATATAGGCGCTCTTCTTCTTAACACGTGGAACACTAACTAAAATGGCTTTTTTTGGAACTGGAATTGGAAATTTTGACTGAAAGTGAGGCAATGTATAAATTTAGTTAAAAAATGTTATCCACCAAACCGCTAAATTTTGAGTCTGTCGTGAGACCACGAGAATGGAAAACTAAGCGTTTTTGCAATTCTGCAGGCACAAGAGAGCTTAAAATCGTCGAACACTGTCTTCCTTCTCCCGTCCCGTTAATCTGCAACTACGGTCATTTCACAGCGGATTCTCCCGCTACCGAAATGCCTCCTTAAGCTTCTGCGGTGGAGAGACAGGTCAGCCATTGAACTATTACGTGTTCTACAACTTCCACAACGGGTTGCAATTACCCGACGAGAGGTGTCCCCTGATGTAGTAAGTAACACTGAAAAAAGAAAAACGAGCTACCATTCTCAGGCACCCAGAGGCCGTTCGTCCGTCCAGTATGAAATAAAGTGACAAACATCGGTGCAAAAACAAAAAAGTTAGAAGAGAAGAAAGTGATTCTCTGATCTTGTCAGCTTTATTTCATGCCAAAGTTTCTGGTTTCCGTCATCCTATACTTACTGACTCCCCCAGGGTCTCTGTTGTTTTAAGATCGACCTCCCCCCCCCCCCCCACGCCCCCTCCTAGTGGAATGCCTGGGCACTGCATAAAGTATTGCAAACCATGGCCCCTCCTACCATCTATCTATCTCTTCCTACCATCTATCTATCTATCTCTTCCTACCAACTATCTATCTCTAAAAACGCTAGATGATAGCAGAACCAGAGCAGGGGATCATCAGAATTTTGACTGGGGTGGTGCCCTGAAACCCATGTACTTTAATTGTTTTAATAATGGACCAAAGAATCACTCGAACACTTAGGCCGGCAGGCAAATGCACCCTATTTCATGAATTTTCATCCCATAACGGCTAAAAACCCAAATATTAATTTGGTGCTCTCCTGACCTGTATAGCTTATGTGAGTGAGTAACCTTTCCAACCCTACTTTCAAGGGCAAAACGCATACCGTATTTCCTCCTCGCTCATGAGGGGCTGAGTGGCTGACAGTCTTCCAAGACATGTGCACCTCGTGGCAGCAAATAAATCCCCAGGGTCATTTCCAATATACTCGCCATGATAGAAAAATCCATTTTTTCTGTGGTAACAAAACAGAGCGAAATAATAGGCTTGAATTGTACACAAAACAAAGATTGGGAACGAAGGGGTAGGAAAAGATGAAAATGAGGACGGTGGAAGTGGGAGAGATTGTGACAGAAATGGGATAAATGGCACTGGAGATCAGGACGCTGGAAAATGAGGAAAACTTCTAACAATTCGCTTTACTCTCGGAGGTGGAAAGTTTCAGGAAACAGGAAGGAGGGATTCAGGCCTCTAACACCCCACCCCTCTCTTCCCCTTCCCCCCCCCCCACCAAACACACACCACCACCCTCCCCTCTCTTCCCCTTTCCCCCCCCCCCCCCACCAAACACACACCCACCACCCTACCTAGCTGGTGTTAAACCACACCGTCAAAAATACTTTCATGTCTGTAAACATGATTTTAATTTTAACATATTCCAAAACCACTGTTTATATGAAGGATGGAACCACAGTATGGCGTAGACAGGAGAGCTGTTATTTGGTTTTCATTTAAACCGAAAAGAAAACGGACGTGACCTTGATACTGCAATAAACCGTCAAGATGGCACCTTTAAAAGTGAAACTCCGAGCTGATTCGGTAATAAACAATATAGCATTTTCCACAGCCAAGCCAACTTTGGTGTCCGCATTTGAAACGTGCGCGAACTCCAGTTCCAAGCAAGAATTTCAAGTGGTTAATTGGCGAAAAATGCGATGAAAAAAAATTATTTTCACAGTCGGTTACGTCTAAGTTCATTTTTTTTCAAACGCTTATGGGAAAAAAAATAAAAACCTTTTAATGCTTCATGTCATGTATCACCTCAAGGATGACAAGCGAAATTGACACGGCGGTTTCGTCACGCAATTACGAACAGTTCTCCCCTTGAAAAGGAAAATGTTAGGTCTCCTTTGCAGCCGTTTTTTTGGGATGCGTTGCGTGACATCCCAAAACACGGCTGCGATAGAAACTAGGAAAATGTGGGATTACTTTCATTTTCCTGTTCTTTTTTTTCTTATAGCACGATAAGCGTTTTTAATTAGATATGACTCCAATTCCGATGGGGTGAAAATGCACAAAAACGAAAATCATCTACATATGTTGACAACCGGAAGTTTAGATGTGATCCAAGACAGCCATGTTAGGCCTGTTTCAAACGTCGTGCTACTGCCGTGCTAAGCTGGCTCGACTGTCGCACGACTCCAGCACGACTTCGTTTTAGACGTCGAATTTAATTCTGTCGGATAAAAAGCTGTTGCCCAATCTTTTACTCAGAGTCGTCGGGTGCCGTAATCAAAACACTGAGTAGCCATTGTACGAAGCAAATCCAAATTGTTAATTTATGAATTGAGTTCGACACGGCAGTAGCACGACGTTTGAAACCAAGTCGTGCTACTGCTGTGTAGCACGGCAAGGCTTGCCGTGCTACACGGCAGTAGCACGACTTGGTTTCAAACGCCGTGCTTGAGTCGAATTTAATTCGATTAATTGAGTTCGACACGGCAGTAGCACGACGTTTGAAACGGGCCTTACATGCAATATGGGAAATGACAATCAAGAGTTTTCTCCATGCTTTTGTTCAAAAGTATCGATTCAAAACATTGTAAAAGACAAGTGAAATAAGATGAACCAAGAGAAATTCCAACACGTTCCTGCTGAATCAGAAGTATGGACGAATCTCGATCGGGGATAAAAATTGATAAATTTTATTGCGTTGAGATTTTTTGTCGATAACATATTATTGAGCTTAATCTTGTTCTTAAGCGGCTGTTTTTACACAAGAAATAAGCGCTATATTTCGCTATCCGATAACATAGATATCCATGTTCAGAATTATTGTGTTTGTATATTATATTATTGCATCATTGCGTGCGTGTCATGGAATAACGTACCCAGCGTACCGGATATCGACATCCGAAAAGGGCAACTATATAAACTTGATTTTATATATGTATTCCAAAACGGCGTTCAGCGACAAATAAAACAATACAGACGCTATACTCAAAAACGTTACTCACACTTCTCCGTTCTTGTGTGTGTATATACCGTGTCCGTGTTTCTCGTTCCATTTCCATTCACCTTTATACATGTCGTCATTTTCAAAAAGATACGTTCCTTCTCCATGCCTGAAACAAAGAAATTTTCGTCCATTGTAACGCTTTATGCCTTCATAATCGTCCTTTTCTCCGGAAACACAAAGGCCCATTTGCAAATCTTGCAGCCTTTTACCCGATGAATATTTCGTGAATGAATGGGACTGATTTTTTACAACAAACGACTTTCGGTGTATTGCGTGACACAGCACATGACGGTATAACAGCATGCGCCACAGGGCGTAGACGATGAGTCACATAACGGTGCTAATAAATGAATGAATGAATGGGAGGACGACTAAAGAAACCCTTACCGAGTTTTACAAAGTAGTCTCCCTGTAAATTATTAAATGATCTAAAACTCATTCAAATTCAGTCAATCAAATTGGCAAATTTCATCAGTGAGTTTTTGAAGACATTACAAAGACATAACAAGTATTGCAACATTTTAAAAAGATTTTATCAGAAAACAGGGGTGAGAAAAAGTAATAATTCTTTCTTTGTACCTTCTCCATTGGAGTAAAGATCTTCAAAGAAGCGGTTCAGAAACGCACTTCTTCCAGTTGACGTTCAGCGTGTTTCCCAGTGGTGGACGAAGGAAATACAAGCTATATTCTCGGGGTGTTTAATGCAAAATTCGATGAAGCAAAAATGCGATGCAGGAAAAACGATGTCCATATATTGCTATGGATTTCTCCGGTTCTGATTCTGAGGAATGCAGCTGCAGCTAGAAAATGCGTTGTCGTTCCAGTCACATGCTTTGAAGGGCATTCCACGGGGATTTCTATCATTTTAGGGTAAAACTGTATGTAATCAAACTAAATGGCTCAGGCAAAACGGCCCTAGAAGGCCGCTGAAACAAAAGATCAAGTGGTTTTTATCCAGAAGTTGGACCATTCATAATCATTTTGAACCGATTTTTCCAACCCCAAGGCCAACCTTCTTCAAGTCGCAATAAATCTAAATCCTCACCCCTTAGCCAAAACCACTTTGTAAGTTTCACTGGTTTCAGTGAACCTTTCGAAGTGTGACTAAATTAGGTTACAGAGTCGATCCCCTTAAATATTTTGCCAGGAAAATCTTTCTTCAAGTACCGTAGTAGACTGCAAAACAGTTTCATTTTTTTCCTTTTCTTTAATCTGTCATAAAAACGGTTCGCGGTCTTCGAACTAAAGATCTGGGCCCGGTTGTTCGAAAGCCGATTAAGTTAATCCAGGATTAACGTAAACTTTGATTGCAGTTTGTGTGTTTTGGATGAAAGTTTCTTTTGCCGCTTTTTGCTTTTCAGGGTTAACGCCCTCTGATCTAAAATTTTCCAGAATATCAACGTTGAGCAACGTTCATGGGCAGAGAAATAAACTCCTTGGTTAATTTTTAATCTTGGATTAGGGTTAATCGGCTTTCGAACAACCCGGCCCTGGAGCGAGTGTGTAAACACGGAGAGTGGGAGCTGGGGAGACCTACCTTATGCGCAGTGCGCTTTCCTGGGAACGAGGTTGGGGAGAAGACAAGCTCATAGGGCATAATCATTGTAATGGTTTCTGAAAACCATTAGTGGACGGAATTAATAAAGTTGTATTGTATTATTGTATAACCTCAGTGCTCAGTGAGGTGGTCATCTGATTTGAGAGAATTGTTCATCAGTAACACTTACTGACCTTGCTGTCGTAAGATGTTCGCATATTAAAGCGGCTCTTTGCTACAGCCATCAAAACCAGTATATCTTTTACCCAGGATGCGGCCAATCATTCCTCCACTGAAACGACAAATTATACGGCTTTTTGGACTAAAGAATTAAAACAGAACATACGCGTATTCGTTATGAAAGGTGGTGTCCACTATAATTATTCAGCGTAAGATAATCACACTATCATCGTAGACGCCTCTTTTGAAAATCACTGAACCCTTCAACCACTCAGTGAACATTCATCTACGTGAAATACTTTCACGTTAATTATTCCTCGACTCACTGCTAACAATGGTGGCGATCGAAGAAAGTAAGGGTTCAAAATATAGCTGAAAGTATGCCAAGTGTTATGCACAAACCGCAGAAACTATACCAGCTAGTTGTGTCTTTGAATTTTATAGACGCCTTTATACAAACACCGGTCAAATATTGGAAACAAGTAAACGGCAAACATTTGTTGTCAAAAAACACATTTATTTCAGTATACAGTTAGAACCAGAAACTTAAACTGTGCACTTCATTGTTATATTTCTATACTTCTCTATCCGTACTTCTCACCAGTTGATCCACAGATCGTTCTTGGTTTATTTTAGTTCTTGTTGGTTGTAAAACCAAACTAGCAAGTCGTATGGAATCCGCCTTGGCCATTTGACTCACTTCCTGTTGTACCTGGGTCAAATATAGCAAGAAAAGCAGATAAAAATAATTTATTTTGGCTGCTTTTCGAACAATGTTAATTAAGAGAAAGGTACGTATATACTGAGTGATCTCACGTTTAAAAGTGATTGCATATAGCAATAAAGGATCTAATTCGCGCTCCAAAACAAGCCAAATTTGCTAATTATGCCGGCAGTCCTGTTTTGGGGAAAATCATGAAAATTGTGCTCCTAAAGACGAATTATGCTGTCGTAAGCACAATCTGCGTCAAAGCCTACGTGTAACTCAGCAATGTTTGCCAATTTGTGTGAACAGAAGCTTGCATAGAAACTTTCTGACCATAAAACAAGGGGGGTGGGGGGAAGTCGTCTGCCAGCTCTCGGAGACCTGCTTCAACGTCAATGACATTCTATTTTATCCAGGGGAGCCCTTCGTACCAGCTAAACACCCCTCTGTTTTGCCGTTATTTCTTTAGATTGGCGGCCCTACTTGGGACGCGGTGAACTTCGAATAGTCTGGCCCACCTTTTAAACTCGACAGTCGAAAACTCAAACTGAAATCATAGTGGAGTTCTGAGTTAGCCTGCGAACACAGCTGCCTCTCATCGCTCACAGCCGCTAGGGGTGTTTCGCGCGAGAGAGCTCTCGCGCGCGAAACACCCCTAGCGGCTGTGAGCGATGAGAGGGGGCTGTGTTCGCAGGCTAGGTCTGAGTCAACTTTCCGCTTAGCAGTGGTGTTTAGGTCGTTGCCAAGGCCATATCGTCGGTTGAGCGAAATGAGCAAAATAAATAAATTAATTAAGCAAATAAAAAACAACACCCTTTACTTCAATGAATGCAATATTTTTAGCAAATAGTTTGTCATTATATAGAAATAAACACTGCTTTGCGAGTTTTGCATTGAATGCAAAACTCTTGGAAAAACATTTTACCCCCAGTGTAAACATATTGTTATTAACCGTTCTGTGAAAAGGTATACGTATATGCAAATTAACCAATTTTATCTAGTTACTCGTTTAGATCCCCAATGATCAGGGTTTTAAATTGAAAACTCTAGATAAACAACAGACGCATGTCAAATAATATGTCAAAAAGAGGACAAAAACAAACACCAATTTACGCTACGTTATTTTATTACATGTGCATGTGCAGTTTTGCAACAGTTCTAACAAATTTAGGAAAATATTGTCTGACTGTCATTAGCAAGCTTTTCTGTCTATGAAACTCATGTTTAAGCCATACTTAGCAATTATAAATAAATACACTGAATGACGATGTTCCGACCGATATTTATTACACATATTTCTGGAAAACATGGATAGCTTTCCCTTCAACATCAGAAACCATGACATCCCCATCCTTGGTAACAATAACAGAGCAAGGAGAATTGTACCTAGGAAATTCGTGAATTAAGCATAGAAATTTGCCACCCAACGTGAAGACTTGAACTCTGTTGTTTCCATTATCACACACTATCAAGTTGTCAAATTTGTCAATAGCAAGTCCAGCGGGAGCACAAGAATAAATTCCTATGTCGAACAAAGACACCCCTTCTTCATTGAACACTTTCACACAAGAAGCCATGCGAAATGAGACAAAGTACTTCCCTTGATGATAAACAGCAAACCAGGGAAATGCATCATATTTCGGCACTGTGAAATGCTTCAGCAGTTCAGCTCCATCGGGAGACAGAATCTTCACTTTTATGTCTCCTCCGTCACAAACAATCAGTTTACCATCATTTCTAACAGACACGTTGCATGGATTTATCAAGTGCTTATCAATGCGTTTGACGAACTGTCCATTTTCAGTAAAAACAGACATTGAACTTGAGTCAGAGGACGCTTCGTGGACGACTACGAGTTCAAAAAAGTTCGTGAATGCCACCGATCTTGGTTTTGATTTTTCAAAATTCAGTATTGTTTTGACATTCTGCAATTCAGAATCAAACAGCAACACTTGTTTCCTTTTATAATCGGCTACGGCAATGTTGCCATCTTTGACACTCTGAGCAATGCTACATGGGAACTTGAGATTTCCTTTTTTTGCCTGCGTGGTACTTGACCAGGATGAGAAAGTGGCTTTCAAGTGGTAAATAGGTCGCTGTACTTGAAAACGCCAAGGTCTGGCAGCCACCAACATTCCATTCACTTTAACTACAATGTCATGCTGTCCAAAGTGTTTGGGGGTGTAACACACTTTATAGTCACCATTTCTATGATTCATAATAGCGACTTCTTCCTCTCCAGTTGGGGAAAAAATCTTCGTGAACACTTGGTCTTGTTCATTATAACATTGATTCCCATTTGAATCTTTTGTGGTCACTGTAAAGTATGTTTCGGAGCCTAACTTCGCCTTGTTTAAGCCATTTCCTGTAACCACGGATCGAGAAGGATCGGTGACACCGACAACAGCTTGACCCAGGCCCGTACCCTTTATGGCATGGATGATTTCTTCATTTGGAATGTAACTGAAATGTAAGTCTTTACTTGTCTCTATTTCTGGTACGTTCAGCAGTTGTGCAAGGGGACCGATAATGGTATTTTCTGCCTGAAGAATTTCATGTGCGATGTTCCTCTGTAAAATACCTTCGCCATACTCAACAGATCTTTTTATCTGGGAAACGATTAACTGAAAGTTTTCCAGTGTTGGTGAGTTATGTCTTATTTGCATTTCATTGATTTCTGCCAACTTCTCTTTGGTGGCCTTCTCATGTTCTCTCAAGACTCTCACAAGTTCGTCGACAGTTTTTGTCACCTTACCTTGAGCTACAAGCATTTCGGTCGTACTTTTACTCATCAACCCAACTTGCGAGTCAATTTTGAGTTCGATGTTGACAACTTTCGCCTTTGCTTTGTCGCGAATACTCATTATCTGCTTCTTCCGCTGTTCGGCGGCATGTTGAATATCAATCATATCATGACCATTATGGCTCACAAATCCACATGTCATGCAAATACAACGTTTGCATTCTTGGCAATAATATTCCAGTGCCTCATTCTCGTGATATTTCTCTGAACACATCTCGGGTCTGCGGAACAATTCTCCAACATCTCGCGCCTGCAAATTCTCGATCAAAACATTGCGATGACTTCTCGTGGCTTTGAGGCGTTGATGCGCGTCAAAACACCCTGAACACATGAAGCTCTGGCAAACGAAACAGTAGCAAGTAACGGCGTTGTTTTCATCACAGCTGCTGCAACTCTGGACCCCTTCGCTGCGATCTTTAAGAGCGAGGATATCTACAAGTCGGTTAAGGTGGAAAGAAGTGGGTAATTCGTTGAATGTGTCTCCTTGAGGAATCTGAAAGCGGGACAGGCAAACCGGACATTTGATTGTTGTTTGTAGCTGTCTTCTAGCGAACCCAGCTAATTTATCGAGACAGTGGAAACAGAATGAGTGCAAGCATGGCAAGGTCTTCGGTCCTTTGACTGTTTCCAGGCAAACGGGATATTCGGCTTCCTTCCGCAGCTTTTTGAACAGCTCTTGGACATCCATGACGGAAGACATGTTGAAACAGAGACCTTTCTCTGCGTGGTCCGATATCGATATGAAATATTCGATATTCGATATTGATTTTAAAATATCGATACCGAGTGAGGGATATCGCTTTCTATAATGTTTGAATGATTTGAAGTTATCGGGCAGCGTCTCGAAAGAAATATGCAAATTGGATGGAAAAAAACTTACGATGCAAGAAAAAACTAAACGGTGTCGATATATTGCTACTCGAGTCTGAGGAATGTGCGGTTTTGCGTTTCAGTCACATGCTTTAAAGGGCATTCCACGGAGATTTCTACCCTTTTAGGGTAAAACTCGGTAATGAAGCTAAAAAGCTCAGGCGAAACGTTCCTTGAGGACCGCGAGAAAAAAATGTCGAGTCGTTTTCCCAGAGGAATTAAGGACAAAGCATAATCATTGTGAATCGATTTTCCAACCACAAGGCCAACCTTCTTCAAGTCGTAATCCATTTACACCCTCGTCACTTAGCCAAAGTTTCAATGGCTTAAACCTTGCAAAGTCTAACTAAAAATAGGTTACAGAGTCGACCACTTTAAATAATAATAATAATAATAATAATAATAATAATAATAAATAGATTTTTATAGCGTCATATCCACTAGCTGCACTATGGCGCTTTACAATACTACATTAAAAGATAACTAAAACAAAAGTTACATGAATATACAAAAATATTATTAAATATATTTTGCCAGGAAAATCTTTCATCAAGTACCGTGGTAGACTGTAAAACAGTTTTTTTCTTTGTCTTTATCTGTCATGGGGAGACAGGGAGAGAGAACAAGCTCATAGGGCGTATCTCAGTGCTCAATGCAAGGCGATCATCTGATCTGAGAGAATTGTTCATCACACTCAATGATCTTGCTGTCGTAACATGTTTAATCGAATATTAAAGCAGCTCTTTTCTACAGCCATCCAACGACAAACTAATTTATCTTTTATCCATTCCTCCACTGAAACAACAAAAAACACGGCACTTGGACTACAGAATTAAACAGAACATACGCGTATTAGTTAAATAATGATCTTTATAGGGGTGACACAGCCCAGTAGTTTCCATTGTGGCCCACAAATAATAACAGAAACAAATGATGCAAATAAACTCAACATGATAAGAATCCCAACTGGCCGGAGGCAAACCTGTTGGTTATTTACAAGGATGACAGAGGACTTGAACCAGGGACCACCCAGAACAACACCAGCTAGGGGCCAGAGTTGGATTTGAACCCGGGACAACCGCATTGAAATCCATGGCTATCCTACCCCAGTTGTGAAAGGTGGTATCCATAATTATTCAGCGTAAGATAATCACATGTAGACGCCTCTTCCTGTTGCGACCTTTCAGATACCTTTTGACGAGTTATCTTTTGAAAATCACTGAACTCTTCAACCACTCAATGGACATTCGTCTACGCGAAATTCCTGAGCCGGTTAAATGCTTTCACGCTTTAATCATTCCTCGACCCACTGCCAAGAATAGTGGCGATCAAAGAAAGTAAGGGCTCAAAATATAGTGCGTGGCTAAAACTATAACATAGTTGAGGACGTACGCTGTAGTCATAAGGCAAGACCTCGTTTTATTCAAGAAAGGTGAGATTCGCTTCAGTATTAAGAGTTAATAAGGGGCAAAGCGTGATTTATAAAATTCGATGATCGTTTTAATTGCACGACATGCATTTTCGCGCCAATAATCGGTCTAAATTCTCTCCTGGTCTCGGTACGTATCTTCAGAAATGAGTTCATTGGGCGATTCTTGTCTTTACAATGCATGTCAGGAAATGTACATTAGCGGGAAAAATAGTAAAACAAAACACAGAAAACATGAATGCCATATATATCTTATATGATCAAGACGACTCCATTGTTACTCTGCATAATTTGAGATCGAAGAGCTACTCGAAAGGAACACAACATCCTTTGTTCCAGCCATTCGTCATAGTTTGCTTTCCTTGGTACATTTGGTTTAAGAGGGAATGACGCTCAAGATGATAGTTAGCGATCAGGACATTGAATTATTTTCGGCAGATTTGTTGTAGATGTTCGAAGAAATAATGCAGTGAGAAAATAAATGAAGCGTTTCAGTTTGGCCGATAAAGCGCTCCTGAGCCAGGTTTGCACAAAATACTTTTTCACGACCGGATTTGTGTCGTCCCGGCGTTGAGTGTGGATAGATGAAAGATGTGAGTGATCATGGCATGCGCAGTTAACACCATTTATGTAGTAGTGAAAGTAGTAGGGTTGACTTGCCGAATCGAGAAAATAATGTTATGTGCGTGAGAAACGTTTCATTAAGCAGTGGGTGCGTTTGCCGCTTGAGTGAGATTCTTTGTAGCATCTGTTGGATGTCGCGTGAATCCTCTTGGAAGCTGGATTTGTTTCTTGCGACAGCACTGATATGTTTATTAAAGGGGATTAGTTTCGAGCGTTGACGGTTAGCCCTTCGTCTGAGCGAACGGCTAAGGATATGACGAATTATAATTTTCGAAGTGCTAACTCTCTGAAGCCAGCATTTTTTAATCTCTTTAAGGTGCTCAATTACCATATCTACTTAGACCACTGCTATAATAGGTAGTTTGCACGTTACGTCATCGCCGCCATGCTGGTGGACGTAAACAATACATCTCGCATTAGCTCCTTTTGTTCGTCCACCAGTAATTGTTCTTTTCACCATTGTTATCTGTGTCCCCAGAGGAGAATTGCAGACCACTTATACTGATATTGTCTTTCTCGAACCACTATCCCTGCAAACATCTCAATGAAATATCTTTGGTTGTTAACTGCGAAGCACCTAACAGTATGCGGAAGTATTACCATCACCCTAGCTTTGCCACAAGTCAACCTCTCGAATGACTTTTTCGAAAGTCTATCATCAGCTCGGTGAGGTTAAAGACGGAATGAGTTTGCGGAATTGCATGTGGCATGACTTCCGAAATTGCATAATTATGCGGAATGTAATATATGCAGATTAACTCAAAGAAATTAATTCAACTGAAAACGCGCCCTTTCTATAGTTAATAATTCTACAGTTAATAATTAATCTTGGAACTCGCGGCTATTTACTATGTATGGCAGCCTAACTGACAGTAAATCAGTAAATAATCGCAAGCTAGTTGCCGAACTCGGTCACAACAAAATATTGAAAACAAATTGGTCAGGATTTGACCGAAAAATATTTCAGTGTTGAGTACTGCTCTGGCTGCTCTCCATGGGGCTAGCTTTGATATAAATATTTTACAAACTCGGAACCCTTGAGGTGATTAAATTTCTCTTGAGTTTGCTTCAGTATGGCATTAGTGACAGTTCGGGAATTATATTTTCCTCGTTTTTGGCTCTTCGACGAGGTGACAACGCAAGCACTGAGTTCGATCATTCATGCATAACAACAAAGCAGCGCGACTGACCGATGTGAAACTCTTGCAAAGCTCTGAAAACCATAATATAAGCTCTACGAGCTAGGCTCCGTTCCTAAATCTCTTACAATCAACCCCGGAAAAATAACATTTTGTTTAATCCATTTCAAAACGGTCAAATGGTTTAACTACACCGTGAAATTGTTTGTTTTTTGTAAAATATTTATATCAATTGTATCAAATTTTTTTGGATTATTCACTGCGGTAGGCTCTATTAATTTCTTCGGGTCATTGTGCATATATTATATTCCGCATAATTATACCATTACGCATGTCATGCCACATGACATGACACGCAACGTAAGTCTTCCTTTTACCCTCACCGAATTGACAACCGATCCCAAGTCAGAAGATGTCCGGCCCAAAATGGTTCTACAATGTCCAAATGAACGTTCAAGTGAGTATATTGCGACGTAAATAGAGTAGACTTAATGATAAACATGAATGAGTCAGACCAGCAGTATAAGCCTGCGAGCAGAGGCCCTTCGATCTTCCTAGATAAGTCGGCTTATCTAGGAAGATCGAAGGGCTTCTGCTCGCAGGGTAGACCAGCAGCAACAGCAGCAGCACTACAATCACAGGTAGCCCAAGCTCGCGATTTGTGTTGACCTTTGCAACGTAAACAATGGCACGCGTCACTGTAATTTGAGCATCAACATGACCTTTGCGTAATGGCGAAATTATTAGCCTGCGTTTAGCCGTACCCTCCCTCCCCCCCCCGATACAATTCCTTATAATTTCGCCATCACGCAAAGGTCATGTTAATGCTGAAGTTACGTGACGCACGCCGCTGATTACGTTACCGCAACACAAATCGCGAGCTTGGGCTACCTGTGCTACAATCAGTTATCTTCAATAGCTGGTGTGAACCGGGTGTGAAAAGCATTATATTATGAATGTGTTCTTTGAGACTTAATTAATTCTTCATAATGGACTGTACTGTAGAACTGAGATCAACCATAATCCAAACCCTACCCCGTAGGCAATTTTTTAACGCAAAGATAGAGAAAGAGACACAAACATTGCATTAAATATTTTACTGCATTTGCAATCCATGACCAGTATTCGCCCCAGGGCGCAGCCCGAGGTGAATAAATCACATATCTACGAGGTGCCTCAAAATAACCGGCTTATTTTCCACATCGGCGGCAAAACCAAACAAAGAAACAAAAAGAAATAAATGGCAATAACCTAAAAAAAAAAAAAACATTTGTTCACAATGTTGACTAGGGCTGAATACAGGACGCGAATAGCCATCAATCTTGTCTTTTTTCCTTCTTTTTTTATTAGTTATAATGGTCGAGTACGAAACAATAAAAACTGAAGAAGAAAGAGCAAACCCCCTGACAGAGGCCGGCTTCTTCTCCATTCTCTCATTCTGGTGGCTAAACGGAATATTTTCCACGGGAAACAAGCGTCCTCTTCAGAATGAGGACTTGTTTCCTTTACTTCAAGACGACAAATGTAAAGAAGCAACTGAAAAACTAGAAAGGCTGTGGAACGAGAAAAACACTAAAGACGCTCCAGTTGCGTATCGGCGCAATGGATTCCAACAGAAGCTATTATCATGGATTCAACGTGGTGGGGGATACCGTCTTTTTCTAGCACTTCTAAAACTGTGTTCTTGGAGTGACTACGCCTTTGTGTGTCTGCTATCAATGTTGTGTGGTATAGGAAATGTCCTAGAACCCGTGTTTTTGAGCCTACTGTTATCACAACTACTGAAGCCATCGCGCGACGAACGGCTTGCATACGCGTACGCCTCCGGGATCTGCTTCACATCCCTGTTGCGTGTGCTAGCTTCACATCACTATTGTTACAGGTCCTGGACGATGGTTCTGAGGTGGAAATCCGCCGTAGTTGGAATGATTTACAAAAAGGTAAACATGTTAAAGGGGGTTGACATAACGCCGGTGCGACATCGTTCAAACCGCTATGAGTTCGTGGCGGTTAGCTGTTGTCGGTTCAAGTCCTGCCTTGAGTTAATTTCAGTGGTTGTACCATCGAGATTCGCCACTCAATCAAGCTTCTCGATAAAGTATTCCAGAATTTCTAAATTTTACCACATTTATAGAAGTGATAACTACATTCCAGAGAATATGAGGGGAGGGAACTACAATCCCACACTTGATGTTTATTGCCATTTTTTAAATTTGGTCTTTTTAGAGTGACGACAATCACATTGCGTTATGGGAATCACAATATCACAGCATGGAGTGAAAAAAAAAAAAAAAGATCGTTTGCCGTGGCAAACTATACATTGGTTTTGTATCTTACGTTTATCGAGCTAAACGCTATAGGGGCAACCTCGTTCCCAGGGCTTTTTCCCTCACTTGGCCAAGTGACGGACGAAGTCCTGGGAACGAGGTTGGCTACAGGGGGATCAGTTCATGCTTACGTCATTGTTTACATTTTTGTTCATTTGCACACGGCTTTGTTTACAGAAGGAAACATGTTAAAGTGGTAGTGAAATTTAATACATTGTGAAATTTTTAGCTCTTTAGGTGTAGTATTCAAGGAGATATTGTCTTCCAAAAACTGCAAAATGTCGTGGTGGCAAAAGCACTCATGAGCTCATATATTCTTTGCAAAATTTTGAGTTTTTAAACCCGCGTTGCACCAAAAGTATTCAATGCATGAGGCTCATATTCATTGGCAGAGTTATTCATACTATGAACGTTCAAAATTCAGATATGATTTATTTGTAGCTCCATCAGAAACTGAATTGTTCATGCTAATGAGGCAAATATTTTTAACAATGATTCCCCTATATGAATCTCTTCACATAGGTTCTTGGTCTCAGCCAGTCACAGCTGTCACACGTTTCCAGCGGTCAAGTACTGAACCTCATTTCCAGCGATCTCCAGCGTTTTGACACCTTCATCTATTCCACTGTTAACTTGCTGCGCATTTCATTCGACGCTGGTGGGATATCGTTCATCATCGCCTACCTTTTTGGATGGAAGGCTCTAGCTGGATTGTTACTCTTGTTATCGCTTGCTGTTCTCTATGGACTCATGGGCGCAGCTTGTACCAACCTACGCTTCAGAATTGCCGCAAGAACGGACAGGCGCCTGCGATTAATGAACAATATCATCCTGGGAATACGGACAGTAAAATTAAACGCCTGGGAGTGGCTCTTTAGGGAGCGTGTGCATGAAGCTCGAAGGTAATTATACTTTGTACCTTTTTTCTCACCATATTCCTCTCTCTGAGCATTCTTCTAAAGGTTTTTCCTCCAGCGGAATAAAGATATCGCAGCCCAAAATATGGATAAATGCAAATAAAAGCTTTTCTTAAAAAATATCACCACATTTTTAACGTTATAAAATATGTTTCGATGTTGCAAACATCCACGTCAGTTATGTTCCTCCATCGGAACATTCATTCCTCCAGCCGAAGACAGATAGCGCGGCCAAAGTATTGATAAATGCAACTCTATAATACTTTTGTTGACTTCCAACAGTTAGATAGTTAAGATCTTCATACTTCTTCCAAACTGTTTCCTTGTCGTTCAGCAAATTTTATTATATTCCAATGAAGATTGCGTTGTGTTTGTAAGGGTAAATAAAGTTGTTATTGTGGCCAAAGATGCTGAGGAGGGGAATCACTTCGTAACCACAGTGTTTCTTTTTCTGCAGGAGTGAAGTGCGACTTATTCGATTCAAGAGCGCGATTCTTGCCACATTCTCGGCGCTACTGTACTCGTCGCTTCCTGCTACAGTATTTACATCGATCTTGACCTTGTCAGCCACCGGAACTGAGCTAACGACTTACAACCTTTTTATGATTCTCTCCCTCTATGGGTCCATACGAGTATCGGTTTGCTGGCATATTGCACAGTCAGCCATATCATTGGGGGACTTTTCAGCTTCCATGAGACGCATTCAATTGTTTCTGGAAATGTTCGACTGCAGAGTAAAGAAACGGCTCAAACAGTCCTTCTTTGACTTTGAAAATAAAGAACTTTACGTTGACAATGTTCACTTTGGTATGCGACATGCCGAACACAAAGACAGCGGCAAAAAGGGTAGGAGGGTGAACATTTGTATGAAAAACGTTATTTGTAGCTGGAGCGGTACACGCGTATCTTCAGCTACTTTGAATTCTGTCTCTTTAGAAGCAAACGACGGTGAAATGATGTTTGTTACGGGCCCAGTTGGTTCTGGCAAAACATCTCTATTGCTAACCCTATTAGGGGAGCTGCCGGTCTACCATGGTCATGTTTCAAGTTATGGGAAAATCGCGTATGTTGCCCAGCAACCATGGGTATTCTCTGGCACTGTACAAGAAAACATCTTGTTTGGCGAGCCATTAGACATGCGCAAATACAACAAGGTCGTTGAAGCATGCGCATTGGTCAAGGACATACAAGCATTCCCGGATGGACACGCGACCAGGATTGGAGAGCGTGGTGTCGTGCTAAGTGGTGGTCAGCGTGCACGCATCGGATTAGCGCGCGCGATTTATTCTGAAGCGGATATCTATTTGCTAGACGATCCGCTGAGCGCTTTGGACGCTAAAGTTGGGAGGCATATCTTCGAGCAAGGCCTAAATGGCGCACTTTCCACGAAACTTCGGATCGTGGTTACTCACAGCCTGCAGTATTTGAAGAACGCAGAAAACATCGTTTTGATCAACAGAGGATCAATTTTATTAAATAAGGGTAATTACGAGAAACTGAGAAAATTTCATTCTCTGGTGCTAGGGGATGGGATGCATAGAAGTAGTGATATAGATCAAGTACATTCCTTTCACGGCGCAAGGGAAGCTAAAGTGCATGCAGATGTAGGGTCCGCGTACGACTTAGAAACTGCTGTGGAAGATCGCATGTCAGGTTCAGTCAACTGGAGATTATACTGGGACTACCTTCGAGCTGGAATATCTGTCAAGTCACTGATCATTTTAGCGATATTTTTCATCTTAGCTCAAGGTAAATATCCGTACCGTAGACTTGTTATCATTACTATCTGCTAGAGAGCAAGTTCATAGGGAATTTGCAACAAGGAATAGGTACGCTATGCTAAACCCTGCCGTTCGCGCCACACTCCCGCTCTATACTCTGTTGGGAGTTTGGAAAGGAAATGTACACATTGAAGGGGAAATAGGTTCCAATGCCAACAGTTTGGCTTTTACCCTTTTCTGAGAATATGGGCTGAAAACTCTAAAAACAATAGCTACGCAGTGTGTATTTAACAAAGACGTCTTTCGAGCTTGCGACACTGGGGAGTTTAAGAAACGAGGACGGCGACGGCAACGAAAACATCATTTCAAAATATAACTTCTCGTTATTGTAGCCTTTTGCGATTATTCCAATTTGTTCAACTTGTAAAATGTCGACGAACTAACCAGGAACTAAATTTCTATGAGTGGCTTTTAAGTAAAGAACAAGAAAGAAAAATTTGTCAGCATATGCTCGCGTTCTCGCCAAAACTTAAAATTTGGTCATTTCACGCTATTGTTTTGCAGAGGACGGCAAAGAAATGTACCAAAATGTGTTAACGCGCGTGCAGAGGGATTGTTTTTGGTCATTAAGGCCCGTTTAACTGCTCATGTGCCGAATCTAATGCAAATGAGCGAAAACAACAGATTTTTCTCATTTGCATTAGATTCGGCACATGAGAAGTTCGACGTTTGAAACGGGCCTAAGCCTATTGTTTAGTAACGTTGACGTTGACGTTGACGTTCCCGTCCCCGTTTCTTAAACTCCCTAAAGGTGGACTGCAGCTAGCATGTCCATATCGGCCAACACACAAAAACTTACTTTTCTTACGACGCCCAACGTACGAAGAGAACTGTTTTGTTTGTATATTGTTTGCGGCCACAAAGCTCTATGCTTTGTTACGAAAAAGGCCCTTAATCTTATCAGCTGGAACTGGTGCCTGATTATATCATGCTCTGGCTCTTTGAATCCAAGAGTGGATGGTACCTTGATTAGGAAAGCGCCTCTTTGTCAGTGACGGATCCAGGGGGAGGGTCGGGGGGTCCGGACCCCCCTTCCTTAGCCGAATGTTTTTTCTACAATGACTTGTTTGACGTGAAAATTCTCGCAGCGACAGGTTCGCGTATTAACACTCAACTGGTTGTCTTGTGTTTTGATGGAAATCCATTGCATTTTGCCACTAATCTAAATTTCAGGAATATTTTCACAATTAAATGTTATTTTTGGCGGTACCCTCTGATGGTCACTCACCTCTGCTCGCAAAGCAGTTTTGTCCAACCAGTGTTAAACACGTGATCGTCTCCTTACAGTCAAGTCAGGTCAAGCATACCCCCTAGATTACATTAATGAGTTGATTATTTGAACATTGAACCCGTTAGTCGTTTCGAATAATGCAATCATTTTTTTTAAATATTCGAATCAAACTTCGTTTGCTGATTGGACTAAGCAAACATAAGGTGCTCCTTATATGGGAAATCGAAGCGTCCAACATGGCGTCCAACGGTGAGTGGAAGTGATGGTGAAAAACGGTATTGTAAATGTCATTATCGAGCAGTCTTTTTGCTTTCTACATCCCATAGAGCTTGTAGAAGTCTTATTCGTGATAAAAAGATTTCAGGCAGGCGAAGTTCTAGCAAGTTTTGTCGTCAGTATTTTTGGTTGTTTACAACGCTGTACGCTATCAGCTGTGTTTAATTTCGCTCCGTACAAATTTATTATTTTTGGGATTCCTCGGAAAGAACAATATTGTTGGATTTTAAAGGGCTAAAAAAGGCTCGCTCTATTAAAAGAGATGACAGAATTAATGTCTCGTTGGTCGAACGCGTTTTTCAAACACATCTACGGACATACGGTCCAATCAGCAATTGAAGTTTGATTCGAATATTTCAAAAAATGATTGCAATATTCGAAACGACTAACGGGTTCAATGTTCAAATAATCAACTCATTAATGTAATCTAGGGGGGTACACTTGACCTGATTTGACTGTAAATTGATTAAGAAACGACAGCAACGAAAACGAAATTTCAAAAGTACAGCTTCTCGTTATTGTAGCACTTGTGCGATTTTTCAGATTTGTTCAACTTGTAAAATGTCGGCGAACTACCCAGGAACTAAATTTCTATGAACGGCGTTAAAGTAAAGAGAAAGAAGAAAAATTCGCCATCATGTGCTCGTGTCCTCGCCAAAACCTAAAATTTGGCTATTTCACGTTATTTTGCAGAGGACGGCAAAGGAATGTACTAAAATGTAAAACGCAAGAGCAGAGCGATTGTTTTTGCTCATTAAACCTATTGTTTTGTGACGTACTCGTTTCTTAAACTCCCTTTTGTAACGGCGGCTGTGGGGGGAGGGGGGAGGAGTTGTTGGGGAGGGTGACGGAGTTACGAGGAGAAGTAATTTGTGGTAAGTTTGGACCCCCTATCAAAAATTCATGGATCCGCCCCTGTTTGTCATTATGAAAATGGAAGAACAAATCATGAGATAAATACCAGAACAATCAATCTCCTATCCAGCTGTTGAGGATATAGCAAAGCTACTCTTTTCTGAGCTCTTATTTAATTCTTTACTATTAAACATCAGAAATTTAAATCAAGCATTATTTGAATGAATGTGCTGGGTTGATAAACAATTTATCCTGTCTTTAAATAATCGATCCTTTAGATCGTAGTTTTGAGACTTATGGACTTATGGTTGTATTTAATACCTTTCTCTTAATTTGAAGAAAATATCTCTCAATGTCTACTTATTTTTGTCTACAGTTTACCATATTTTCGACGGATTGACTTTTTTAACTATTGTTTTATTACCACGGAAACAGGCTCTCTGGTTGCTCCAGACTGGTGGCTTCTTCACATGTCCAACTTGCCCCCGGAACAGAGAAAAAACAGCCGCAACTTCCACATCTATGGTGGCCTGGTTTGTGCAGCTGTGGTTCTTTTCATCGCAAGAGTGGTACTCCTGTTTGAGACCCTGGTCAGCTCCTCCAAGCGCCTGCACGACAAAATGACGATTGCCATCCTTAAGGCTCCGGTCTTATTTTTCGACACAAACCCTGTTGGTAGAATAATGAATCGGTTCTCGGGTGATATAACCACCTTGGACGAGTTGCTGCCCTACGTGTTTGTCGATACGGCGCAGCTCTTTTTGCACTCTGCCGCAACGGTGATCTTCACCAGCGTGCTTAATGTCTGGATCATATTTGCTGTCGTCCCTCTTTTGATAGTGTTTTTCTTAGTCGGTCGATTGTTCAACAAGACATCCCGGGAACTGAGGCGATTGGAGGCACTAAATAGAAGCCCTGTGTTCTCTCACTTCGCTAACACCCTGGAAGGTTTGGCAACTATTCGAGCCTACAAGAAAGAAACAAGTTTTCTTGAGGAGTTATTTAGGTTTGCAACATATTCTCTGCCTCTTAATATATTTTAAATTCAATAACTGAAGCCAGCTCAGAACGCCAGTGGAACCGCTATACATCGGCCCCATCCCTAGGGAACGCAACAAATCCGATAACTTTTTTTCTCTTTTACCTCTATCAGGCATCAAGATACCCACATGGAAACTTGTTTCATGATCCTGGCAGCCATCAGATGGCCTGGAGTTCGCCTGGATGCACTTTGCATTACATTCACAGCAGCTGTGGCATTCTTAGCCATTGCAGCTCACGCTGGACCAGGTAACATATCTTTTGTAATTTATGATTTGAGGACCAAGTCCTATTTTTACGAAGAACTTTTGAATTTCAATCGACAATAAAGCTACCCAAAATACTTCTGGGTGACTTGAAAAAAAAATCCAGGCTTGTACAGGACTCGAACCCATGACCTCTGCGATACCGGTGCAGAGCTCTATCAACTGGGCTAACATAACAAGCCAACTGGGAGCTGGTCATTTTGTTGATTCGTAATATAGCCGTGAGTGGTGAATATGTGAGAATGAATACATGAAAATCATATATTTGAACTGCGGGTGAAAGATGAAGATGTGAATCATCATCGCAGTTATGAACACTTCTAAAGCAGTAACCAAAGTACTGCTTAAGTGGTGTTCATAACTGCGATGATCATTAACATATTCGTCACTCACGGGTATTATTACGAACCAACAAAATGACCAGCTTCCAGTTGGCTTGTTAGCCCTGTTGGTAGAGCGCTGCACCCGTATGGCAGAGGTCGTGGGTTCGACTCCCGTACAAGCCTGACTTTTTTTACAGGATTTATTTTTACTACTGCTTAAATAGAGTTCATAACTGCGATGATCATTCACATCTTCATCTTCAGTTATTGAACAGTTCGACAACAAGTCGCCGCAATTAGAGCGAAATCAAAATTACGATTTGTGTTCAACAGCTTCTGGAGCTTGAGTTTTTAGAAATTTACATGCATCAACTTAATTGTCTCCAATTAAAAAAAAAACAGAGGCAGTCAAAGCAAAATTCGTTTTATTTCCTACGTTCATTTTGACTAAGTAATGAGATTTTAGGCTTGAAACTAAAAGTGTGTCTATGAGCCAGCAAGGAAAGCCTACCGTTCGACACGAACAATTTTCGGAATTAAGTAAACTTTTTAAAATGCTCAATCTTGGCTTGAGGAAAGCCCACCAGATCTCTCACTTTTTCTTGACCCTGACCATTGCGTGCAAATAAATTGACAGCATTCGCACTAGGTAAAGACTAATTCTCGCTCAATTTGTACTCCCATTACTATCTACTAGGGATTACAAGTCTCTTTCTTTGAAGTGCGATTAAAAATCATGAAAGGGTTGAAACTCCCGCTTACCCTTTGTGACTTTCTCCCTCGCCGGGGTGCAACGAGGGATATTGGGCGAGGAGGTAGAAGCTATATCAAAGGCGTTGATCGAGGATGGGGGTAGTGGGGCGGCCACTTGCGAGATGCGTAAACATTCATGCATTGTGTAAGAGTTTGTCGATGAGAAGTGATAGCCCAAAGAAGCTGTAACTAGAGGGAAAGAAACGGAACCGGCAGGTGGAACAAGAAAACACGAAGCTTAGATCACCCTGTCGTTCCTTAATTTTAACTCATCTGTTTTGATTTAAGGCATCACGGCTGTCTCCCTTGTCTACGCGCTGCAACTAACCGTGGATGTATCGCAGTACAGTGTTAAGCAATATTCGGAAATGGAAAGCTACATGACGTCAACCGAACGCGTTATCACGTATACAAAGATACAACCAGAGCCTGGATACCAGAATCAGTCCCAACCTTCCGCTGACTGGCCAAACCGAGGACAAATAACACTACGTAACCTGGGACTAGTATACTACGAAGGTGGCACAAAAGTTCTCAAAGACATCAATTTCACATTCAAAGCTCGGGAGAAAGTCGGTATTGCTGGTCGCACTGGAGCAGGAAAGTCTTCACTGGTATCAGCGATCTTCCGCATGCCAGAACCATCTGGTGACGTCATTGTGGATGACGTC